>JAYJLX010043450.1:0-13600 GCA_036873525.1 Chalinula nematifera
GAGCTGAGAAAACCCCCCAAAACCCAAAAAACCACACTCATTCCTACTATGAAAGTTGCTAACGCACTTTCAGATACATGTATTTAACTGATATGCGATTATAACTACACATGCAACTTTTGATACACCTATAACGTGTAATCTGCTATCTTGTTGCATTACCAACATAAACTCACACACTTCCCTTTAAAGGACACCTCTACTTAATGTACAAAATGCTATGTCCCATAGGTATCCGCTAAATGGAGGTTCCACTGCATTGATTGATTTTGTGAACAATTTTTTTAATAATTTAGTTGTTTTAAGTTACAAATTATAATAATTACATGTCGCTATTTGTTAATTATGAAGGGTCAGTCTCTTCTACAGCTATGCCAGTAACCAACCTGTTATCAGTACCCACAACTGATGCTACTAGCGGAGATAATGTGGTTGCCATGACAACAGGAGCACTGGATTCATCTCACAGTTCGTTTACTCCTCTGGCTGTACATAGTCCTATCCATCCCACTCATGCTACACATCCCACTGACTCTACTCATCACACTGATTCTACTCATTCCACCAATTCTAGTGCATTATTTGATTTTAATGAATTGGTAATGATTGTACATGTATGTATATGCATGATAATATGTAGAGTATGTTGATGTATTGTTAGTGTATATACAGATGCAGTGTTCAAGTATTTGGCAGTGTATGTTCAAGTGTATATGTGTTGGTATTTTAGCTAAGTTATGTATTGATGCAACAGTATACTGTAATTTGGGAAATTTTCTCCTGTAAATTTTTTTATTTATAAAAAATTTCATGTTATTTAATTTTTGTACAATGAGATCTATTTGCAGGCTCTGTATTGTGTAAACAATTTTCATTGTGCTTTATTTTCGTAATATAAAAATATCCTGAATTACAGAACTTCATTTTATTGGTTGTACTTGTATACTCAATCAGTATATCAATTGGTTGTGAATAATGCTTGTATGTTATTGTGTATTATTCTATTTTGTGATATCATTAATTTGTCTAATGTTTGAATATTAACAGTCAATCACTCTTGTCTACGTGTATATCAATATACCTATACAGAATAAGAAACTATTCCGGGCATGTAAAAATGGTGATTTGGATACTGTTAAAGAATGTTTCAAGGAAGGAGCTAATGTAAACTGGATTAAGGAGAATGAGGATGATTATGAGGTCAGTAATTGTACATTGTATTTGAATGATATGATAAAAGCAATTTTTTACTGTAATAGATATTACACCCCCCAGCTGTGTGTATTACACAAGTGATATTCATTAATTCCCCCCCCCCCTTCACCCTTTCCCTGGGATTAATGAATATCATTAAGACAGTTTGAGGGTTTAATATGTGGCTTGTCGAATTGTAAGCCATAGAGATAACTGAATGCTTAATAGTGTTAACATTAATGTATTATCTTTACAATATATCACACTGTTATACTACACACACTACATAGTAGTTTATACTATATGTTATAATACTGGTTACCATAATGGTAGATGGTTATAGTAGTACAGTACATCGCAAAAAAAGGGCTTTGCATCACAGGATCAGTTTGTGATCATTTCTTGGTAAAAAAACTGATCCAAAAAGTTACTGTTCTCTACTGTGTCATACTCAGCTGTCATCACTTTTTATTGAAACCTTCATCTCTTAGTTCAACAAAGAGTTATGACAGCTGAGTATAACACAGTAGAAAACAATGACTGTTTGGATCAGTTTTTACCAATCATTGTGTAATGTAAATTTTTTTTTGCAATGTACTGTATATACCATAGTTTACAACGACATCAAAGGGCCGACAGGGACGATCTAGGCATATATTCCTGAAAAGCGGGGATGATATAAAAAAAATGCGGGCGATATGACACCCACCCACAACACGTGGGTGTTGTATCACCCTGTTTTACTACACGTGTGGCTGGCTGATGCAATTAACTACCTGCTCTGAGAGAAATGTAGATCTTTGTTGCAAAAACGATCTTCCAAGTTATCTTATACCACTGGATAGAGCGGCAAATGCTCTTTAAAATTAGCTATAACATAATAGATTCTCAGAGAGAAACAAATGCTTGAAAATGCAAAAACAGGTCGCTTTTTTACAATTGCGATCCGCGATTCGTTTTAGTGCATTGTAACTTGGCAAATGTGCAGCGCTCGCTTCTGAAACTTAATATATTACTTTCACTGACCTTCCTGAGCTAGCAGAGCAAGTTTTGTAAGTGTTCTATATTAAATAACCATATTCTTTAAGTATGCAATTTGCAACATGTTATACATGTACTTTTTGCTTGACACTGCAGTTAGGTTAAAGTGCTCTAGACTTTTTTAACTAAATATTGCCTACAGAATGTAACGCCTAGTTCAAAATATGATGGTAAAACGTGATGCGAGATGCAGGAATAGAAATTTGTTTTAATCTGCCGTCTCATCTGTGTCAAGATTATGAAATATATTGGAATATTTCCAGTGCATTCAATATTGTGAACTAGGCTTTAGATGACAAGTAAATTAAAGAATTGAATAATATATTTTCTGATTGTTGCTAATTTCCCTTATACTATACCTATTAAAAATACTCTATCTTTTATTGAAAATAGGATTATGTGTTGAATGATGTCTTTGAAGTATTGGATCCATCTTGTCTCCATACTGCTTCTTACTATGGTCATCTTTCTGTTGTTATGGAAATATTGACCAGTGGTGGAGATATTACTGTTGAAGATAAGGTGAGTACAGTACGTGCAATAGTATCATAAATTTTAGCTGAAAAGCCAAACCTTTTACATGCGTTCTAATTGTATGATGTATCCATAATATTATTTACTACTACTGAGTTTAGGTATATTATTTTCATTATACAGTATGGTAGGAGTCCTTTACTGTATGCTCTTTTGAAAGGTCATCGTAATGTATCTAATTATATGTTAGGTATTGGAGCTGTTCTTAGTGATGCTGATAAGGTACAGTGTATTATGTTGTTATTATAATGATGATAAGGATGCTTTAACTACATGGATATAATACGAGTTATTTATAATTACTGTACTAGTGTATAGCTTGATTCACTGTGTGTGTTGGTTACTGGAACTGTAATACGTACATTGTAATTCATGTATTGAGAATAGTATTGGAACACTGTTTATAGATATCTTAGATGGGTCCAACTCTAGTGTGTAGGTATTGATTAAACTAAGTTAAGGTATACATCATCATGCTGACTTAAGGTCAAATACTTTTGCTGTATTTTAAATACTTTCTTGAGTGTTATGTATTTGTATTTTGTATTTGGTTCTTCTGACCGTGGAGTATTTGTAATTGAAATACAACATTAAAAATGTATTATAAGCTGTAAAATACTCAAATACTACTTTGAAGATGAGCCTGAACTGTTGAATCTGTAACCAGCTTCACTTAGCAGATAATTTTTACAATAAATTATGAAATCTCATGCATGTCAATGATTACAGCAGGCTACACTATGGAATAAAACAAGTCTGAAAAACAATGTAATCAATAATGCAATCATGCTGTATGCTTTTTTATAATTTCAACCCAAGAACATTTCTCATGCATATTTTAAATACATGATTTTTAACCTGAGCGTGGGCGGAGGGTTATAGTAGTTGGTTTGTGTGTGTGTGTGTCTGTGTGTTACCATGTAATTCCATGATTCAAATGATTCTTGCAACAATGGTAGAGATTCAAACGAAGATCTTTGACAATTCTGATCGATAGCTTTGTTGGACGCCATCTTTTTGGCCGCGCCCCTTGAGCACATGTAAAATTCTATCATGAGTCACGCCTAGTTCTAATAATTTTTGATCATGGTTTCTTTGCTATCTGCTTGGATTGCTGCTTGGATACTTGCTTAGACTGTTAGGACCCTTGTTCAAGGGCAGATACTAGACTCCCTATGAAGGTCTCATGCATCTTTTGGCTGCTGAACTAGTGATTTTGAGTTGTGTTACTGTGAAAATTGGAGACCCTAAAGCTAACCTTGTGAGTGTGCTCTAAAAATTTACCCTTGAGTTTACCTCTACTTTACTCCATGCTAGTAAGTTTTTTTTACTTCAGTTGGTTGTTGATGTGAGAATTTTGACTAAAATATAGAATCTACATACATGTAGGCTGTGTTATGGAATAAATGCCTTTTTTGTGTTATGTGTGTGTCAGACTGTACGAATGAATTGTCTGACCTTTTAACATTACTATAGCGTGGACTTGCTGGTTTGAAAGTGCTGTGTTGTCAAATTATGTTTGCGTTAGATGAAGTGTATATACATGTATAACGGCGAGGGTTCAGCACTTTAGTGCTTTCATTTTTATTTGTATTTGAAATATAGTCATTAAAAAAACTCCTCATGTATTTGTATTTGTTTTTGTAATTGAATTTTTTAAGTATTTGTATTTAAAATACTTATGCTTGTATTTGACCCCATGTCTGTAAATAATCATGTAACTGTAACTTTATTCCAGGACACATTATTCTACAAAGCATGTCGTGATGGTGATTTGGATACTGTTAAGGACTATTTGAGTAATGGTGCTGATGCCAACTGCATTAATAAAGGATATTGTGTTGAGAATGAGGATAATTGGGAAGTAAGTGTTAATAAAAATAATTAAAAAAAACAATAAAGGATCAGACATAATGTAGGGTATTAGCTAGAGTACTATGTACATGTAATAGTAATGATTATACTTTTTTATGCAAAAGCAATAGGTTCTTCAAAAATTAGGATTAAATAATTGTTGAAATTCTGGCCATTGTAGTACAGTATTAATAAAAAAGTGGATGTTCTTGTATTCAGAAAGCTGCATACAAATAAAATTTTCGTATGCTATAATGAATTATGTACCGTAAAACGGGAAATTTTCAGCTGTAGCAAAATCTCATGTTTTAAATATTTATGCTTGTTTAATTTCGTACAATGAGCTCAATTTGTACAGGCTCTATATTGTGTAAACAATTTTCATTGTTTTAATTTTCGTAGTCAGGAGGCATATACAAAATTAAAACCACAGTGAAAATTTCCCGTTTTACGGTATATTAAATGTAATCATTTACATGTACTTTAAATGTATGTGTGTTACAAGATTTACAAAAAAAAAATTTAACAATGCGGCATAGTGCACTGGCAATTACCATTTGTCTTGTAATACAATAATGTACTACTAAGATGACTAATTTTCAAGTTGTGAATTTCATCAAGTAACAGTAGTAACTATTTATTATACATTGTTGTAAAAGATTACTTCGCAATGTAATTGACTGCATGTCTGCAGATCAATGGAAAGTGTCACAGTAACCTATTGTATCTGTAAACAGCTAGTGTTTTACTGTCCAACATACCAAATTAGTCTTAGTGGGTTTGAGTGAGTATCCGCACTCTATTGAATCACCCATGCATTCATGCTGACACTTAAACACATGCAGTTCAGGAAAGTGTCAACCAGCAAAATTTTCTTCCATACGTGTGTTGAGGCACGTAACCATGCCCACATTTTCCAATACAGAAAATAGAGGGCAAATTTCTCAGTCCCATAACATCTGGCATACGAATCATTTGTCTAGCAAGCTGTGTTTAGAAAGTTGAAGCTTGACAGAACTGCATTTGGTATTCATATTTCATTGTATAGCGGCTTCTAGAAAGGAATCTGTTTTCTTATTATAGGTTGAATTACAAGACCCATATTGTCTACATATTGCATCTGTCAAAGGTCATCTTCACATTGTAAATGAACTATTAAACAACAATGCTAATATTAATGCTACTGATGACGTAAGTGTAGTTGTACATGTACATGTATCTACACATGTAGTGGTTGAATGAAAACTGATACCAGCTAGTATACATGTAATTATACTGTACAAAAATTTCCAGGAAAATTTTTTTTCCAAGAATAATAGAAAGTATAAATAAAAGCAAGGATAGATCTTCAAAAAGAATACCAATGAAAGAAGTGTAACATTGAAAACTATTCTGCTGTGCATAAATCGTGAAAATACATTGTACATGTATACAAGTACAGTTACAGTATTGATAGTATTGCCTTTCATTTCAATTTTGTTTTATGGAGGAAAGGACCACTGCAGCTGCACAGCCAGATAACTTTTTCATTCTGCTGCTTTAATGTGCTTGTTATTGGAACCTCTAATTTTATCAAAATAATTGCATGAGCTGGAAACTTGGAAACTTGGCATTTTTACCGCCAAAAAATTCATTTATAAGTAATATAGTCAGACTTTTTATACCAAATTGTTAGAGAAACTACAGTATTATAGTATGTTTATGTTGACTTAGGACTCATTAACTTATACAACATATTTCTAGGGGAGCCCTTATAAACATTTTGCATGCTAACTGCATATAATGTTTAATCATTTATAACTAAAGATTTATAATAGAATAATCGGTAGACGTGGTCAATTTTCTGCAAAGATGGCGCTTTCCTCAAAGCGCTAACGAGAAACTATTTTTCACCTATGCTGCAGCTTCCCTACTCTTATGTATGGTGACTTTTATTGCAATATGTTCTATACTTGCAATTTTTTTTATAATGGAATATTTTTAGCCGCTTTGAAGAGCTGATTTCAATGGTACAAGTCCTGTCTGCATATCTTGTAGCATTGCGGAGTTATAAATGCTCCAATTAGGTCGAAGTCAACGTGAACGTACTATAGTTGTAGCAATGTAGGTTTTACTATAACTCTTTGTTTATGTAATATTAGCGTTGCCACAATTTTGATAACTAGCACTAAAGTGTAAGTTCGTCGCGCTCATTAGAAAGACTATCTTAAGCTCAACTGTAATTAACTGGCACTGGCAGACATTACTGCCGGCAATATCATGCAGTAGCCAGTTTTTTTTGCAACAAAGAAAAGGAACATGACGATCGCGTGTGCAACAAAATTAGCAACTGAAGAAAAATGGTGTTGTCAACCCAAAATCTATCTCTTAGCTAAGCCATCGATTTTGCTTAAAACAATGTAAAGAAGTAATTTAAATAACGCCATTTTTTACTCTTCACACAGTGAAAGTTACAGCTCTAAGGTCACGCCAGGAATCAAGGTACAGACTTATGAAACTAACAATCGGTACTCAACCAGGATTTAACATAAGATATTTATTGCTGAGTTACTTATTTTACTGAACATTTATTTCAGAAGAAATATGCAGGTGCTCTCAAAAGTTTAACTTATTGAGCCAACAGCTCAAACATATTTTGCTAACTATACAGCTCGAATAAGAAGATAAATGAATGAAACCAGCAATAAAATAGAGACCACTGGCTAAATGCTCATGAAATTTTTAGCACAGCAGCCATCAAACCTTCCTATTTAAAGGGACATTTTTGCTAACTGACGAACGTAGAAACATATTGAAACATTGCAATATAAAATTGGAAATTGATTTATAGTATAGCAAATATACGATTACCATAGCAACGAAGATTTGGAAGAGAAGAAAGGGAAGAAAGATACCTTCAAAAACACGTTTGCTTCGTGAAGAAACAAAACGGGACCAGAACGAATCCTGGCATGCTTTTAGAGCAGATGTTTACACATATTTTCAAGCAATTCATGCATAAATAGCGCTTACTCACCTTTTATAACTAACGGGTAATGGATTCAAGCGAAAGGAACAGTGGTAAACAGCCTTCCGTGCTAAGCAAAAGACTAACGAGAAGAATCGCCATTTTCTGTTTTTTCTGTTGGTGGGCGTACTTTAGGGAAACTCCCCTTACATAATTTGTTATGAAGCCATTTGTTACCATGGCAAGCCACAAAAATTTAATTGCCCGTGTTAATTACACGCGATGCGCTTAGCGTTTTTTCGACTTTATCTTGTAAAAACGAGCTGCACGATCGTCTCTGGACTTTCAAACTTGGTTTACTGAGAGGTAGTAACCTATAGATAGTAGAACCATCCGTACTTTTTTACAACAGGCTTAGTTAGAAGTAGTAAAAAGAAAAACTGAGAAAAAAAGCATATTTTTCAAAGCAATGTTTCAATTTGCGTGGGCGTAAAATACATTGCAATCCACCAGAATGTTTCAATATGACAAACTCACAACTGACTACTGCATGTATCCCTCACTTTGGCTTGCCGGTGTAAGGGATAAGAAACATCCTGAAGTTTGTTTGTTATATAAATACAGTTATGTTTGGGTTGGTAAAATTTTCGCAGCAAAGTGTACCGCCTAGCTAGCGATGTTGTATCTAGTATTTTTTTTTGCAACTTTGGATAAGAAATTATTTGTAATTCAAAATTAGTTGTAAAAAAATTGCTATTACCGTAAATGAGGTAATTTTCATTTGTTTGCGGAAAATTGAATGTAAAAGTTAGCCATTGGAAAATTTCGCATGCTCCTGAACATCCGAAAATTTTAATCAATAAATATTTTTCATCATTAAAAAATTTTCATGTTTAATAATTTAAATAGCATAATTAATTTACTGCACGCGCACACCACGCTAGCTGGAAATCATGGAGACGATCAAGAGATCAATGGTCATTAGAGGATTCCGCGTCTACAAAAGTACATGTACATGTATATTGGATTCTGTTGTTGGAGAGACACTTCGCTGGGAAAGAGAGAGGGACAACAATAGTGATAGGTACGCCTTTGCCGTTCTCCAAAATGACGTGATTGTGGGACACTTGCCTATAAAGTACTCACGAGGTTGTTCCCTGTTTCTGGACACAGGAGGCTCAATATCTTGTATTGTTTACAATGCAGTTCAGATTTAATCTAAGGTGGACTAGAAATTCCATGCTTTATAAAATTCAGGTCATCAAAGAAAGCAATTAAGAAGCTATTGAAATTTTTATGATGGCATTAAGTTTTGTTCTAGAAATAGTTTGATTATTGATTCAAATACATGATTCTTGTTGATAGAAGTAAAATTAAAATTTTAAACAGTCTGATTAAATTGTTACAATAATATTTGCTTTGTCATCTCCCACATCATAGTCATTGCACACACGCAGCTCGTAGACTATGAGTCAGTCATGTAATCATCACTTGAGGAGTACTGACTGTCATCATCTGAGTCAATATGTCCAATTATGCCTGCCTTTTATGGAGCCATTTACCAGAAACGATGGGTTTTGGCTAATGTAGTCCGCTGCTTCAACTAACCAGTTGCCGCTGATTTCTTTCATGCGTGCCATGCTAAGATCAACTGGTTCCAGATCGTCGTGCTCTTCGGTATCTTCAAATTCCACATTTCTTTCCTTCTGCATGATTTGATCGGAGTACCATTCATCAAACTTTCTTCTAAGGAAATCCTTAAAAGGCTTGTTAACTGGTACATCAAGGGGTTGTAGGCGATCGGTCGTGTTGGCTGGTAACAAGCATGTATGAATATGAGTAATATCCCAGTCCTTTGGGAACTGGTAGTGAGGATGACATCGAGAAGTCTTTCCCTTATAGACGATTTGAAGAGGTAGAAAATCTTCCAATAATTTGCCACAGAGAACAGCAGTGACTTGCCTTTTATCGTTAACACCTATCAACGATTCTTATTCCGGTTTGATCCCAATTGAGAATGAGGTTCGATGGGATATCCACCATTTCCACAGTGACTGCTACTTCATTTAGGAAGGCCTTTTTTTCTTCAAGAAGTCTTGATTTTTACTTTTTGCAGTGGTTGATTTTCTTCTGATGAAGGTCATTTTTTCCAGTATAGACAAGGCCCAATTCCGTGTCAATGATAAATGTCCGCCATTCTCAAGAAGAAGGGAGGGGTCGTAATACAACACTATACCTCGTGCAGCTGATGCAGCTATATGAACATTCACAGCTCCACCATTCTCTTATTTTCTTGAGCAGTACCTGAACCTTGCAATCTAGAGTACCTAGAAGTAATGGTCGCCCTCTAGGCTTGCATGGTAGCTGTGTTACTTCAATGGCATGTCCCACTCGGCTTTCTTGAAGCTTCTTTTCACTCAAGTAGGCTTTCTTGAATGACAACACTGTTGAAGCAGACACTGAATGCTCCAGCTTTCTAGTGAATACTCAAGAAGTAGCAGCCACCCCATTTGTACAGGCGTACCGCTCTATTTTTGTGCAGTCTTTAGAGTTATAACGATTGTACACACTTCTCTTCTTGTGGCTCTCTTCTGAAGCATGGCATAACTTCCGAATTTCTGAATTCACTAAGGCTATAGCTCTGGGTGGTAGAGTGTTTGAAAGATCTCTATTTGGATTTTGTAGCCCATTCTTCTTCTGAAAGTAGTGAGTAATGCTAGACATACTGGTAGTGATCAGTCACAGACAATCGTGTTTTCTTCTCGCAAACGGTGAAACGGGGGAAAAGAACACGTGCTTTTAATTTTTTTTTTCAATTCCGTGTATTTTTCATAGACTAGGTTTTTTACGCAATACCATAAAGTTCGGAATTTTAAACTTTGCAATTAGTATTACCATCGGAAATTATCATCACTTGAAAAATACCCGATTTACGATAATTGAAAGCCATGCCCACTAACATATGCATGTTTGGAATTAGCAAACTTACTATATTTTCTTAGACATGTAGCTACCTTGCTGCATATAATGTAGTTCTGGTACAATTGTTCTTTCCAGAGGCCACTGTCCCAACTTTCGGTGTATTAAAAATTGGTATGTAAATAAAGCAAGAAAAAAGTAGTCGGTTACATTTTCTAAAAAAGCTCAAAATTCAAAATTTGCATTAAGTAAGTTTGTAGTTTGATAGCTGTTGTCACCAAAAAAGGAAAGAAACCACAATAATTACTGTGCTATCGTATTGCGGGTAATTTTCAAACAGTGCTAATTTTCGAAATTTTCAAAACAATTTGTTTCTTTCGAAGATAAAAACTAACTACCAATCAACTCAGTGGCCATCATGAATATGGTCGTTTCTGTAAGGTACATGTAGTTCGAAATTTATGATTTCAAATTTTCAACTTAGCCATATTTTCAAAAATTTCGAAATTTCATACCTTCAAAATTTACCCGCTATACAGTATATGTCAGATTAGACTATAATTGCTACGTGTACAGTATATATATATATATATATATATATGTGTATCATCATTTTTATTTGTACGCGTAACTTTGCATCTACAAATTTTTTATATGTCTGTTCTTCAGTATGGTAGCACTCCCTTCATGGTTGCTTGTATAAGTGGTCGTCGTGATGTAATTGATGAGTTGATTAGTAGAGGATCAGACATCCATGCTAAGGATAAAGTATGTTTATATTTTATTGACTGTGATCGTATTATATTATAGTGTATAATATGGGTAGTATATAGCCTTTATCATGTAATAACTGTTTATGGCCACCACCTGATCAAATATACTTTGTATTCATTTTGAATACAATTGAAGTACAAATCCTTTGCTGCATGTGGGCGTGGCTTATGAACTTCTCAATTCAGATGATTTATTTCTTCAATGGTGGAGGTTTATACTGAAAACAAATTGATTATTATAATATTAAATTGATTGGAAGCCTTGATGAATATTATACACTGTCTTAATAATTATACCGTTATTATAGTTATACTAGTATGTACTATACACAGAACTTACTGTACATAACAAAAAAATGACTGACACAGCTGGAACACTTGTACTGTTGTGATGATCCTATAGTGAGAATAGTTTTTAATTATTTTGTACTGTATACTGGCCATTGTAGTTTTCATTATTGCGTGTACATTGTAGCATATTTTTTGCGTTATTTAAATATTTAATGCTGGCCAAGGTAGTCTGCATGTTCACTGTTCGTGTAGTCTATGATATTTCTGTTTATAATTAGTATTATAGTTATAGTATTTCTCTCATTTGATACATATAATACTGTTTGATATTCCGTTCCTCTGATGGAGATTACTGTCTTAATGCATGCTTGTAAGAATGATCATCATGGTATAGTGAATTGCTAATCAATAAAGGAGTGGACATTAATGCTAAGGATAATGTAAGTCTATTGTATCCACTACAGCAGTTGTACAATGCGTAAACAGGGATGTAGCCAGGATTTGAAAGAAGACGGGCAGTTAACCCACATTTTAGCCTCATTCATTAAGTGCACTAGCAATTAACGACTTAAGTAAATATCATGTCATTTTTTTGTCGTTTTGTACTAAAAAACTGAAAGATTTATTTACAAATGAGCCTATTTCTTTAGCTTAACATTATAAAAAAATGATGAGGGGGAAGGGGGGGGGGGAGTTGGGAGGGCAATTACCACATTTGCCCCACCCTTGTTATGCCTTTGATAGAATAATTTGTGTTACACATTTTTATGTACAGGTATATTTTCTTAACATGCATTATGTGCATGTATACATGTACATGTGTGTGTATTCACGGTGGATTTAAACTTTTCGAAAGGTATATATAGGGTTTTTTAAAGTGAGGCACATGATTTTATGCTTCTGGCCAAATAAACGCATATTACACTTTTGATTTTATGTATTTTTATAGTACACTTTAAACTAATTAAACCTCACAAATCTTAGTAAAGCTAACTGTAAGATAGAGCAAAACAGCTGCAAAAAGTGTACAATACATATCAAGTACACGTGCAGTATAGGTGGGACTGATGAATTTCTCAACATGTGCTTCATCGAACAAAGCGAAAACCAGTAAAAGACTTGCGTGATTTAACCATACAGATCTGTACTGTAGAAGTGTTCCCTCTAAATTTTTTGTGGTTTACTGTTTCTACAGTTATTTACCAGAAATAAGCCAAATAACGGGTACTTCCCTGGATGATAGAGAAATCTTTTTGTGCAGGCTATAAGACATTTCTGAAAGTGTGTTTGCAACTTTTATAGTAGAAAAAAAAAGCCTGCATTGTTGTTTGGATTTAGGTGGGGTTTGACAGCTCCCAAGCCACCATAAAACAAGCTTGATTACGAAATCTTCAAAAATTTTAAAAGCTCCAAATCCTGGTCTAAAATGCATCTTTAAACTTGCAAAATATTACCTACGTGTATTATGGATGCATGAAGCCATAAGAAATGCTTGATTTTTCTTCTATCTTGAATTCACCATTTTTGAAAGCATGTATTTACATGTAAAGAATTTTTAATGATTGGGACGATTCATAGTTATACAATTACAATTCAGTTTTTGAACCAATCAGAATAATTTAAAAACCAATAATGATAAAATGCCAACATTTTGGCAACTACATGTGCATAATCATGCAGAAGCCTTCGTCAAGATATAAAGGAACAATACAGGGAACAGGCTATTATGTATATAGAGTAATGTTTGACAGGAGACATGTTTCAATAATGAGTTATAATACATGTAGCTTGTTTCCTGTATTTTTGCTTTATACTCTGTCTAAGGCTTCTGATTATAGTTGCCAAAGTGTCGATGTCTTCATAGTTATTGGTTTTTTGATAAAATTACTAATCTGGTCGGGGAATAAACTGAATTGTGATTGTATATAATTATGTAAAGAATAATGATTTCAGCTAAAACCTTAATTAACTACAGTGGAACCCCTATACAAAGGACACCTTGGGGACAGAGAAAAGTGTCCTTTGTAGAGAGGTGTCCTTTCTACAG
>JAYJLX010043461.1:0-13599 GCA_036873525.1 Chalinula nematifera
TATATATAATAGTTACTATATATAATAGTTACTGTAGCATATTATGATACACATTGTAGATGACACTGAGGGCTGGGCAGCCTGAGTGACTCTACCAAATGATTATGCAGTGGCAGGAAAAAAGTTTGAGGAGTCATCGATGAACATCGATTGGAAGGATGGTCCATTACGACGTTGCATGATGTATTGTATCTGAGTACTGTGACAATGCACTTTATTCATGATTTGCCAGCTGGTAAAGACTAATGTGTAAATGATCAAAATTCTCAGTCTCAGTGCCGGGCAGCATCATGAGTGTATGGTCTTTATACCGTGCAGTATATATAATATAGCCACCAATCCGAGGATGACTCCTGTAGATCTACAGCTACATTGTTAGTCTCCCATAGCCATTAGGTCTATATCTCACTACCCGATAGTTGATTAAAAAAAAAAAAAAAAAAAAAAAAAAAAACTAGATCTACGTGATTTCAATGCTGCAGCATTTTCTGTCGAGTCCAACTAGACTAGTACTTCATCTAAAAGTCAGTGTCGGCCCTGCTGATCGTCGTGGCACACCAGTAGTCTAGACTATAGATCTATTTTTCATAATCGTATGCTACGTTGTTTGTTTGTAGTCTAGTATGGGGAGTGATCTCTTGAATGGACGAAGTAGAAGAAATGAGTACGAGAGTACTAGTCTATACACCTGGACTTGTGCGTACTGCGTAGGGCCATGGGCAAAGACCTGCGCTGCATGCTATGGTTAATTTTATAGTAAGGCAAACGCATAAATTGAAAAGTATCACGTGATAGAAATTGTGATTGTGTAAACAAAGAAAATAATGGTTTTGTACAGGTCGAGGTTCAGGTAAATTGATTATAATCCATGAGTTAAGTTACCTGTAGTTGTTAAGTTGTAGGTCTACATAACTGATGCCGCGACCCGAAGAGTGTATTACCATATATGATGATAGTAATTTTAGAGGATTAGGGTCATGTGATGGTAAAGGTGGGACAGCTAGTGGGTGGGGCAGATACCTAATGGTACAGGGTAATCCCCTTGTATGTGGATGTGAATGTAAGCTGTTTTGTTTAGGTCAAATATACCTACTAAGCCTAGTCTAGTACTAGATTGGCACCCCACATCAAAATACTTTCATACCGTGCTTGTAGTTACCAATTAAATTTACATAGCGAATTGTGTTGACTAACGGCAACTAGACTATATTTAATTGCTGCATACTGCTTTGTATTGTATAAATGTCATCTTTTATACTAATTATTATATGTATATTGTTTACACTTTGTATTTATTACCAAGATTTGTGTTTACATATTTCTGTCTCGATCACTAGACACAGCACTTTATGATTAATATTGTATAGTTTAATTACACAATTTAAACATTTTACAAATTCGATTGTCATAATAGTAGTTAGTAAGGATACTATGGCATCTGTAACAAAAAAGAACACGTTTTATCTGAATTCATGTTTGATAGTCTTTTTTGCCAAATAGACAAAACAGTTCAAGTGTAGTTAATTAATAATAATGATGAGTAAGCATTTTTACAGTATAAAATGAATGAAGCTATAGCTTTGTCTTTGGCTCTTTATACCGAGTATTTGAAAGACAGAATATAGAAATGATAAAAAAAAAGCTAGCTAGGTAAATTATTATTATAAGCTGTATTTTCTTATTGGCTAGATCTCATAGTGCTTCTAGATTTTTTTATTTTCAACTGATGTATTTTCTACCAGCATTTTCATGGAAGTTGTAACTAACAGGCATTGCAGGCATCTATAACAAGAAGTCTCATTCAAATTTATATTTATGATCAATTTTTCAGTTCTGGTTCATGTCATTTATTCAGTATTAATTAAGTATGTAGAACATGTTGGAGGAGTTAGAGAATCGATAGCTGAACTACTTTTTCCAGAGCAGCAGTCTTCAATAAAAGTTATTTTTTTTTAAAGCCTTTGCTACCATGAGAATCATGATTATAGTATATGAACAATGACTATGGGGCACACAGTTAGGTGCTATACATTCATCTATAGCTTAACTATAATCTGTTATTTACATGGATGGAGGCTCACCTGTGGCTTAATGAGAGATTCTTTGCATGTATATAGACATGTATGAGGATTATTAGCATTATTATTTATTATTCTAGATGGATATGTTAAGCGCTGTGCGGGATCTGATTGTGGAGATTCACTGTAATTACAGCCATTATCCTACTTTGATGTATATTATAGCAACTACTAACAACGTATTTAACGAAGAAAGTAATCCGTGTTTTGTAAATTTGAAAGATTCAGAAGAAGACAGTCGGATTTTGGATGATCGTATTTCTATGATTATTTCGTAACGCTGAACTAATACTTTAAAAAATGGCCTACGTTAGTGCAAATGTTCCCACAGTTTCAGCTCTCACCAAAAGCCTAAGACAGAAGAGAGGCTACGATTTGATGGGTGCTAAAGTGTATACAAGGACTGGGAAGCTGTTGGAATCCCTGAATTCTTTTAGTTGCCCAAAGTGCAAGCTAGTACTGCGTAACCCTCATCAACTGCTAGAGTGTGGGTGCCGTTACTGTCAGCCATGCCTTGATAGTCTCCTAACTAGCGAAGAGTGAGTTATATTATAGTTCCTAATGATTCATCTTGATCACTATCTCCATATTAGCAACCCAAGATGTCCCGAGGATGATGAACCAATTTCCAAAGAGGAGGTATTTAGCACAGTGTATTATTACAAGATTGATCTGAGGCTATGAGCACATGTTTTAGGGAAAATATTTTCCACCCACACACATTCGCTCCTCTTGAAGTATAATAATTATAATTTTTATGCTTTGTATGTTTTGTTATTGACAGGTTCGATTGGATCGGGGTTGCTTAAGAGAAATTTCCTCTCTCAAGATAGAGTGTCCTGGATCTGAGCAAAGTTGTCAGTGGACAGGTGGCCTTTCAAAATATGAGGTGAGTTGTTATAACTTGTTATTGGTTAGTATACTGCCTTACTGGAACTGGTTTTGTGGTATGTACTACCACTTTCTACTATACACCAGATTTTTATCAGTAACAGCTGTGTTATCTATTATTGTAATGAACTTATGTGGCTTACTATTATGATAGCTTTCTTAACACCTGGGGTTGCTTTTTAAAGAAAAATATTTTTTTAACTTTATTCTAGGAACATTTTGATGGTTGCCAATTCGTCCTAGTCAAATGTAGTGACTGTGATGAGACTGTGATGAGGGGAGACCTCGCTAACCATGCAGTAAAGTGTCCAGCGAATAGCTTCATTCAAGATGATAGTGGTTCGGTACGTTGATTATATTTGATGTTTCAATTATGTCAACTCTTTTTTTCTTCAGATTGCTTCAATAGAATCCTCTAGAAGCAGTGGCCTTGGGTCCATGATTGTTAGCTGTGCCTACCCGGGATGCAATTTTTCTGTAAGTATAATTTTGTTAGAGTAAAAATGTCATCATCAATTAGTGCTAATTAATTCCCAGAGTGACTGTGATGCTGTTAATGAGCATTCAATGGAACACATGCACTCACTAGCACAGACTGTAATGTCCATGCAAGATGTTATGACCCAGATGCTTGGTGAGTACAGCAAAATAAAAAAAACTGAAGAAGAACTTCAATTAGTAGTCTTGAACTACGAGGAACAGTTAAAAATTCTCAAACCCAAAGTTGACTCAATCATGACTTTGCAGCAAGAAATGAAAGAGATACGCAAAGAATTGGACAAAGTGCGAAGAATAGAAGCTGATTCAGCACACTCTCGTCTCAAAAGCCTGGACAGCAGTACATTTGGTAGCAGTAGTACCAGTAGTGGTGGATATGGGAGTGGTAGCTACTCCCTTGGTTCCAATCGAGACGAGTTTAGGGGGTTAGTCCCACGAGTTGGGTTTCTGGAACAGGAGATAGCACAGCTGAAGCCCATTGTTTCCGATGCTAAAACAGAGATTGTGACCCAACGTAGCCAATTGGCTGGATACATAGACGCAGTACAGACAATGCAGGAAAGTGTGACCCGCCATACTGTATTAATGGAAGAAATAAAACTCAGACAGGATATACTTGACGTTAAAACAGTTCACGGCGTTTTCATTTGGAAAATACCAGAAATAGCACGGCGTTTCAGGGATGCTCAAGACAAACGAACCATCAGTCTATACTCCCCGCCGTTTCATACTTCACCCCATGGGTATCGCTCGTGCATACGAGCATACCTCAATGGGGATGGATCAGGCAAAGGAACACACATTAGTGTGTTCTTTGTACTGATGAAGTCTGAGCATGATAACCTTTTGAAGTGGCCATTTGATAGACCAGTCACTTTTGAGTTGGTCAATCAGGAAAACAGAACCCAGAGCGTAACGGAGACATTTATGCCTGACAAGAGGTCAGCAAGCTTCCAACAGCCAAAATCCGAAATGAACGTGGCTAGTGGATTCCCCCGTTTTGCCCCACACCATGTTTTATCTGAGCACCAATTCATTAAGGGAGATGCTTTGTATATTCGATGTAAAATCGATACCAGTGGATTAAACTTTGAATAACGAAACTTGAGGCTGGTCATACAATTCAACACACAATACTTGTAATTGCCTTGACATACTCTTTATCCACAAACATTAGCTCTGCTATATCACTCCTATCTATACTACCGACTAATACCTCTTAAACTACTATTACTCGTTTTGCCTTTATACTCTTATCCTACAAGTATCAGCTCTGCTGTATCCGATTCCTATCTCTTTTATGTATACTATAAGCGGCCATTACTCGTAATAATGGCTCCGTACTCATTATGCCAGCATCAACTTGAATCTGATATCATTTCTATAAATCTCCAATACCTTCCTCTAAATTAATTGCTATTGTTACGTGTACTCCCACTATATTGTTGTGTCCTTCTACTCACATACACAGTTTACGTTACAGTGTCCATACATCATCAGTATAAAGTATGTACTGTACATGTATGACCGGCCTCTATATGAATTTTTTTTGTGTTGTTGTACAGTACGTTATACTGTGTGTTTGTGCATATACATGTAGTGTTAGAGTATTAATTGTTATAATGCTGGATTGAGTGAATTAATTTTAATGTTTAAATATTTGTTTTTGCATTTGTAAGATTTTAAAATTTAAATTTTTTGGTACGCTTATCGATTAAGTCAATTATTATAATTTCATAATGCAGTCTATAGCAGTTTGTTTTGGTATAGTTTGTCATCGTAGTAATTGAACTATAATAATTATTATAAATTAATTTTGTCTAATTTTGGTTACAATATAATTATATTTGTTTGTTACCCTTTTACATTTCAATTGTTATTATTAAAGTGCTATATAATTGTTATTGCATGCTTAAGGGTGAAAGGACAAAATAACATTATTATAAAATGAGCAAAAATTAAAATTTTAAATACAGTCCCATATCAAGAGTATAAACAAGGTTGAGCTACAATAGGTTATTAATACTATACATTGCATATGCATGCAGGGGGTCTGATAAACATAACCTCATCTTCCGTAATCTTCATTAGTATTGCTTGGGTGGCGATTCCACCCTGAATTACCACCGGCTGAACCAGCAGTACGCTCATCTCTACTGGATCGATGTGGGCCGTGATGAGCCGCTCCCGGCATTCTGTTGTCTCGGTAATTACCATCGGGATTATTGTTTCTATTACCTCTCCAGTTATTACCCCCACCCCTCCCTGATCCACCATCATGCCTGCCTCTTCTGTCTATATTATAATCACCTGTAAAAAATTAATAGCACAAAAGTTAGCAGCTATGAAGTATGAACACCACTACTTTAATGTTCATACACTTATACATTATTACCAGCTGTAAAAAATAAACTGTGTGCATGAACATATGGCACACATAGGTCTTTTCTAATTCAGTGTCAACATAACGTGTGTACTATTCAACAATGACTTTTAATCACACACAGACATTATAAGCATAAGTACATTATACTGTAGATTCAATCAATATTATTATACACTGCAATAACCTTTATCATCTCTGCTGTTCCTATGATAGTCGTTATCCCTGTTATAGTCGTATCTACCACGGTGTGTTGGAGGTGGTCCGTATTCACTATTACTGTATCTGTAGTCCGCAGAGTGATGCCGACCCAGTGGAGGGTGATGGCTACTGCCAGGGGGTGATGGTTGGTTAGGGTGCTGTGGGGGATGGTGATCATACTGTGATCTATAGGAATGTGGCGAAGAATGATACGAGTTAAAATCAGGGCGTATGTTAGAAGGGTGAGGGCCACTAGGGGAGGCGTGGTGATGGCGGGGAGGGCCCCTGGGGTCAATAGATTGGTGGGCGTGTGTTTGTTGATGCATCGAGGGACCACCGCCACCCCCGTGTCCCTGGTCATGAGGGGATGGGAACGGGGGACGATTCGGAGAGTGGTATGGGGGAGGATGGGAATGGGGATAATTGGAATAAGGCTGAGGATGATTCATGGGTCGTGGGTCACCACTATTTGGTCCACCATCAGGACGCTGTGAATCGCCATCCCTCCCAAAGGTAGCCTGTAGCCGTTCGTCTAATGATAATGAATGCGGTGATGGATGTTCGTCTTTAGTTACAAGTTCAGCAGTAGAAATACTGTATTTGGGTAGACTCCCTTTCATTAAACTAGTTGATTCAGCTGGTATTGATATTTCGGTTTTAACATCCTTCAAGGCAACAGGAGGGGTGGAAGCCTTGTGGGGCGGGGTTTGGGTACTCGGTGAGTTTAAGGAAGACATGGCAGCTGATGCCAGCTCCTTGATCTTCTCCTCACTTAGTGTCGAGAGAATAGACTTGACATTTGTACCAGTTCCTGTACCAATATTAGTACCAGTTGATGGCTGTGTGGGTGATGGTCTATTTAGTTTCACTGGATCAATATTTTCTGACGAAGGTTCCTTCTTTGTTGGTGGTTCCTCAAACTCAGTTTCTCTATAAAAGAATGGCTTATGTTTTGATTGCTGATCCGGATTAACTGTGGATTCATCCTGTTGGGTAGGAGATGGTGATACCTGCTCTGGGTCTGTGGTGGGTGGAGCCATAGGGGGTGTGGTGTCCCCAAATCCTATAACAGCCTAGAAAAGAAAGGTATAAAAAACACATAACAAACCTCGTTAAAAAAACTGCTAATTCTCAGCACACATTTTTAATTATACCTGTGTACCTTAAAGGTCACCCGATTTCCTATACAGTTCAGTTTATAGTTAAAGTGTACATGTATTTATCCTCATTATTACATCATAATTATGTAAAGTAGCCATGAATATTACTAACCTGTACTCTGGACTTCTTCAAAGGTATGTCAGACGGTGGTGTCCCAGTTGAGAAGTGTACTCGACTGGAGAGCTTCCTCTTACGAGGTGTGTCGGGAGTAACAGGGTGATGATGATGCTTGACCTTTGTCATTATGCATAAAAAGGTGTCGGTCCTGTTATCTGGGAGACCTGCATGGGTAAAGTTTTAATGCAAATTCGATGAGGTATAAAAAGTAAAAAAAAAATTATCTTAATTAATTAACCTTAATTAATTAATTAACCTTAATTATCTTTCTATCAAACTAGTACCAAGCATGAATATTTTTCTGTATGAGCCACTATGAGGTTTATAAAAAATACCCAAACTACAGCAAACAACATAGTACATGTAACTCAGCAATAACTACAATAGGCATGTACAAGCTAGCTAGTAGTAAATTACTATTCATTATCTTATCTACTCTGGTCAGCAGCTGAGACAGCACATGCCAGGTATGGAGAATTTATAATTATAGCATGCTAGGCATTTTGTAAAATGATCAAAACATCCTTATACGTAAATTTTTACTACACACATGCTGTAATGATGTCATAAAATAGGAAATTCAATGCACTGTATTTATCATAATTATTAAGTAATGTAGCAAAACACATGTTAGAATAACATGCTGATCAATTACAATGCAAAATTCTGCCAAATGTGCAACTGACTTTGTTCATTTAAGGTTAAAATCAAGACCATAGCGAAAAAAAAAAATCAGCTTTGATAGAGCACTTCCTGTACATGCATATGTGAACAAATTTGTACATACAGTTAAACAATCCTTTTTAGGCAACATAATTTTTTTTTTTCAGTGAAATCATTTCCTTCATTCACAGGTGTTCTATAAAAACATATCAAGTGATTTATGATTATGTTTGGAATAGTTTACCCCAAGAGAATACAACCTACATGTACATGTGTACATTATATTTTGATTACTATCATCCAGCAGAACAATACCATACATACCAAAGCATACCTGGCCCATTAAAGGGAAATATATGGGGAGGAGGAGGGTCATCATATTGCAGTGGAACCAGATACATATCCTTAACTCCATTTATACTTGAACACCGGATAACACCTACACGTACATATACAAATGTACATGTACAGTGTATATATGTACATACAGCATGTATTAGAAAAACAGTATGACCAAAATGTTAGATTGCATAATAGAAATACATGTAGAATAGAAATTACTGTATATACAGCATACACCTTACTATAGGATAGACGGTTATGAAATGAGCCCAAAACAAACTAATACAATCATATAAAGTGCACAATGCTGTTGACAACTTTAGATAATTCCAAACAGAATTTGAGCAATAAATCACTAAATTGAGTATGGTTGTATGAAGGACTACTGTATGTCAGTTCATGCTGAGTTGAGGATTTTCTAATAAGTATTCATTGACATTTATTGTGCAATAATATTCATAGCACATTAAGGAAGGAAGTGTGTGGGCGTAATAAAATTTAATGAGGAAATTCTTTAACTAACCATATCTGTGCTTGTGTATGAGATAATCCATTAGATTTAGATACGAGTTCCTATCACTTTCCACACAATCAAACCTTAGAACAACTATCTCCTGCAATACATCAATAAACATTAATAATAACCCATAACTAATATAACCATTAATAGTTACAATATAGTTAATAACCAAGTACAGCATGATGTGATATGTCTATATTTGTATAGTAGCGGTCTATTGTAGTGCTATTTGGAGGGAAGGGGGTAGGGGTTGGAGCAGCTGGCTAACCTTGGATACAGAACTCCTTAATTTATCAATATAGTCCCACACCTGAACATGAGCAATCCTACCAACTATCAATAACGACTCGGGAAATGTCTACCAGATAAAAAATGATATGATTGTAACCGTAGCCAAACATATGTAACATAACTACTGACAAAATAACATAGCTAGGGTTAACACAATCCTGATTCCATAACATAGCAATGAACATAAGGTTAGAATAACAGACACTACAGCGGCAGACAGTGGTACACAATACAATTGACTACTAGACATACTATAAATGCATATAATGGATGAAAACAAAGAAAGAATAGAGGGCATACAAAAACAGACAGACAACATATGCTGTTTGTAGTTTGTTACATAAAAGTACAGTGAAACACAAACTAGCTTTATACTACCATTTGCATCTATTTTAATCCAAACTATGCAAGCCACAACACTATTTCACCCAGCCACACCCATTTCTGTATAGCCTCACCACTTCCAATTAGCCCCGCCTATTTATACATGTACATACATAACACTAACATTAGCAACATCAATTTCATTGACAGGGCCCGATACTGGATATGCTACTACAGTAGTGGTCTCCAGCCCGTGCATGGACATAGTACCAGACCACAGGGGGAGGAGGGGGTGGAGGGGGTCCGGTATACTGGTATCAGTGAACGTATGTATAGGGTCTGGTGAGGTCACTTCGGTTACAGACAGTTCACTATCAATGGTACGGGAATCAGGGGACGGAAGGTCACAGCTGGAACGATAGGTTAATACAAAATATGCTATGCATTATTTTTTTACGAATTAAAAAATCATCCAATTCCATAAAATTTGTATTTACAGCATGTGTAGTAACATTTGTACAATACATGTACATGTACATGTATGTATAGTTAGTAAGTATGGGCGAGAATAACTTTACAACTTAGAAACATTTAAGTAATGAAAGCACTAAAGTGCTAAACCCTCGCGGCTGTGCATGTATATACATGTACACTTTATCCAATACAAACATAATTGAATTGTCAACATGAAGTTTCTCTCACACCAGCAAGTCCACACTATAGCAATATTAAAGCGGCAGATTTTTAGTCTGGCACTGATTTGCACACTGACACACAGCACTGACAAAATGCATTTATTCAATTACACAGTCAACATAGAACTGAAATCTACTTTAGTCAGGGTTCTTTACACTTCCAACAACCAGTTGAACCAAGTAAAAACTTACAAGCATGTAGCAAACTTGTAGAGCAGACTTACAAGATTATAGTTTGAGACTCCACTAAGTTTTCACAGAAACAAACTTACAATCATGTGAAGATTCACAAAAAAGTTGGGCCTTAATTCATTAAAAATTTAGCATTCACCCTTGAACAAGGATCCCGACAGTCCAAGAGAGAGTCCAGCAGATATCAGAGGCCAGGCTTTGGAGGCCATGATAAATCTAACTAGGCGTGACTGACAAATTTTTGCAACATGTGCTCAAGGGGCGCGGCCAAAAAGATGGCGTCCAACATAACTATCGATCAGAATTGTCAAAGAACTTCGTTTGAATCTCTACCTTTTTTTCAAGAATCCTTTTAAATCATGGAATTATCAACATCAAGCGCCTTCAATGGAGTGTCAGTGAAGTTCTACTATCAAGTATCCACAGAGATTACGTAGTAACACACTAACAGACAGACACACACACACAAACCGACTACTATAACCCTCCGCTCACGCTCGGGTTAATAATATTATAACTAAATACATGACATAAATACATATGCACATGCATGACAAGACAGCAGAATGTACATGTAACAATACTATACAAGTGTAAACAATGAAAGCACTAATAGAATAGGAAATACATGTACAACGTAATGCTCACAGAACATTACACTGACACTTGAATAGAATCCCAATATTAACGACAAAAGGTCAGATCACCCATGCAACACTGTGCTAGCACATTATAATTGTAAAATCCAGCTTTATTGTTGATCATCTTCACTCATACACATACATGTATATAATTAATATATAGTCAGTAGATCAAATCAACCTGGTAGAGCAGTTGTAAAAAAAGTCAATGCTACAAAATTCATCAAGTAACTAGGGAAATGAAAGCCACTAAAAAATTCCTGCCTCAAATTTAGAAAATACACATGTACACGTAAATAATTACATGTGCATATTTGGAAGAAAAACATTCAAATATACTTTAAAAATTTTTATTATAAATTACTGTTGCCTCTTGTTCTGTTTTTACTTCGTGGAAGAGAAGACTACCACAACTCAACAGCCAGGCAATTTTTTTCATTTTGTTGCTTTACTATACTTTTGTAAAAGCCTCCGATTTCATCACAATAAAAAACTCATTCCATTTCCATTTATTTTTCATAGGCCAAATTTTTAGGCCACTAAAGCCATTTGCCTACTCATCTTATTATAGCTCACACATATACAATGTACATGTATATGTGACCAAGCATGAGAAAACCAGACCTGTGTCGCAAAAATTGATTTTGAGTTATAATTAAAAACGTGGGGCGTGGTCGCGTGATTCAATGGCGGAATTTTGATCGACGGGTTGCCTTCAACGGCCTCAAACACTCTGTTCTTTCAAGATAGGCTTACAAAACTTGCTCTGCCAGCTCACAAAGGTCTGTAGAGATAAGATATCAAGTTTTACAACTGGGCGCTGTACGTTCGTGAAGTTGCAAGTCGATAAAGACGGACCGTCGATCGTGATCATAAAAAAAAACGTGAACGGTTTTCGTTTTTTCAACCGTTTGTTACTCTGTGGTGCTACAACAGAATCTTTTGTGTTGTAGCTCATTTTGAAGAGCTTTTTTTTCCACTCTATCCAATGGTATAAATAACGCGGAAAATTATTTTAGCGACACAGGTCTGGTTTTCTCATGCCCGGTCACATATGTAAATGTACATAATACAATATACATGTACAAGTACGCACATCTACTACATTTTGTATGTACATAGCTAGTCATTCATTATTATATTTCAGAAGGCTCAGTTTCCATATCAACTGTGTTTGGCCAGTTTTCTTAACTTAACAGCTAATTTAAAGCTAATAAATTTAATTAACTTTAATTAATGATGCTGGGACCGCCCATCCACCCACTGACCACGTGGTCATCCGCCTATATAACCATAGCCAACTTCCATCTTAGTCGGCCTTTTTCTTAGCTCGCCACGTGCATTGATTTGTAGTAGCAAGATGTCCTTAGAAGATGTGCTATCGGCTTTATCTGGGATAAATCAGAAGTTTGACTCCCTCCGTGAAGATGTCGATGTTCTGATGGAGGACCGTAGAGCGAGGAGCAGGAGTCCTCGACGGAAGTCGCCAGCCTCAGCTCGGGGAGCGTCAGGAGGCTCTAACATAACAGTTGGTCGTCAGACGGAGCCTACGAAAAGGACCAACTGGGGTGATGAAGACAGAGATCGGGTGGACTACTCGGCAAATATTCTCTTTGCTAACTCGGACGAGGAGGATGCAGGAGAAGACGATCAACTAGTTGAAGTCTCGGAGAAGACGGGAAAACTGTTGAAAGACTCGTGCACGCGGAGCGTGACGAATGAGTCCAGGAAGCGTACAAGAAACAATTTTAAGCTTCCTAAGGTGGCAGCCACCCGTACCCCTCGCCTAGATGACTTCATCAAGGCAGAGACTTCTCAGCAGACGAAGGCCTTGGATAAGGACCTAGCCAGGATACAGACATTCGTACTGGACGCTCTGGCACCGCTGACTGCATTACTAGAGAGCGGGGAATCGGCAACACCGGAAGAGATTCAATTGGCGTCGACGTCAGCTATCCAACTGATAGGAAACGCTAACGCGAAGATTTCGCGCCTGAGGCGTGAAAAGATTGTTACATCTGTTAACAAGTCGCTCCTTCCATTGGTCAAAGAAGACGGTGCATATGCTGATGTGTCCCCACATCTTTTTGGAGCAGACTTCGCTAAGTGATCCAAAGATTTCTTAAAGTGAAGGCATTGAGATCGACGATGCCACCTAAGGAGTCAAAAAAGTCTCTTTTTCGGAAGGGCCAGTCCTCGGGGAGGACCGGGGCCAACAATCGGGGCGGTGCCCACAACAGATTCAACCACCAAAGAGGCGGGAACAACAACGGCGGAGGCCGACAAGCCCGGCAGGAGAACAGACAATAAATCAGTCAATGTGTTTTCCAAATTTATTAGTAAAAGATTGTTTAAGAAATACCCCTCAGAAATTATTGGAGGCCATGGGCATCATGCCTTTAGCCGTTTCAATTGCAAGTCCAGCTGGAAGGTTGGCACTTTTTGCCCAGAATTGGGAGAAAATAACAAGGGACAGGTGGGTCCTATCTACAATAAAGGGCTACAGGATGGAATTCCTAATGACACCCTATCAGGCTCACGAGCCACACCCCCCAAAGTTCAATCAGGAGCAGCAACTCCTGCTGAAACAGGAAGTAAACAA
>JAYJLX010043472.1:0-35812 GCA_036873525.1 Chalinula nematifera
AGGGGGGGAGGGGAGGGGAGGTGACCATTGCATGTACAAGCACTTCGTAATGTCTCCATACTAAAGAATAGGCAGTTTTTGTACTCTTTTACATGTAAATTTATAGTATTGTACATGTATATCTGCTCAACATATGTGTACATGTACATACTGTATAATGGACTTTAGGGAAAATTGCCAATGTGCCATGAACATGTACTTCTAATAAATACGGTGTACATATGCATGTACATGTACGTATGCATGTACATGTAGTACATATGTACAATGTATGTCGCCTTATGTACATGTACATAAAAGTCACCTCTTTAGGTATATAAATGCATGTACAAATGTAGTAGCCCTTGAATTTAATTGTACAGTTAAGTACACATGTACATGTATACGTGTAGGTTATTGTGCATCTGTAATCATGGATTCAAATAGCAAAGACTCAATAGCATTCTCCACCTAAAGAAATAATTTATTTTACACTATCACCCATGAAAACACTAAAGTGCTACTTGTAAAAGGGCACACTTGTCACATGACAAATTATGTCACATGACAAATTATGTCACATGCTATCAACCATGTGCTAATGATGCTCTAAGCACATGTTCAGCTTGCCAATATTAAACACATGTTCTTAGCTATTGGGACAAGTGTCTGCTGGAGTGCTTTAGTAGTTAAAATCCTCTTCAATCTGTCTATCTTTTGAAGTTACTATTACCTGTAGTAACCCAAATCCATCCATTATGTTGACATTGTAAGTTGGTGTTACACAGTATAGTAAAAGCTGATATACATGTATATGCTAAAATATAGTATGTACTTATGCTCATACATATATACATGTATGTTTTCATTGACTGTGTGTTTGTATATTGAAATGTTTAATGACTATTTTACTATCCTGCAGGAGTGTTGCCAACCACAAGAGGCGTTTGGATTCGAACAGGCCAAGAAGGAATACACATTGCGTACCTTTGGCCAAATGGCCAATCAGTTTAAGATAAAGTACTTCAACAAACAGCCAACGGTAAATAAATATTCCAATACTCATCAATATAATTCTATATTAATATAATATTAGTATATATTTATTTTATTGCTTTGAATGGTATTCCATAATGAATTTGTTGTATTAGTGTTTTGTGTTGTTGTTTTAGGACGTTTCCTTTTCGACTGTTGAGAAGGAATTCTGGCGTCTGGTTCGTTCGATTGACGATGATGTAAGATACATATTCTCTCCTTGTGTGTGTATGGTTTCTGTAGTACGTGTTTTCTATATCAGTTGACTGATAGTACCAGTGTGTGTGTATGTGTGAGTGTGTATGTATATAATGAGGAATGATGATATGATTCAAGACGGGGCTGATTACAGTTATCAGTGATGACTTATTGGCTATGTGGTTTTGACCTCAACAACTACTAGTGTATTTTATACATGTATACATATATAATGGTAGACTTTAATTGTACAGTGTACATGTACAGTTTCCATGTAGATGCGGATATTGATTGTTCACTAATAGCTTAGCAAAATTTTCTCAACCATGTTTAAGGTACTATCATTAATATACCACAACCATAGGTCACGGTAGAGTACGGTGCCGATCTCCACTCCAGTGTCCATGGCAGTGGGTTCCCCATGTGCATGTGTGTGAACGAGGAGACCAGCTGCGTTGGTGGGTGTGTCAACGACAACGGAGAGTTCAAGTACACACAATCGGGATGGAACCTCAACAACATACCCAACGTGAAGGTGAGGACAGACCCACACAACACATTGTAGTGAAAATATATTTTATCATTATGTACACACATGCACAGGGCTCAGTACTAAGACACATTGATGCCAATATATCCGGTATGAAGGTACCCTGGTTGTATGTGGGCATGTGTTTCTCGTGTTTCTGCTGGCACACGGAAGACCACTGGAGCTATTCCATAAACTACCTCCATTGGTCAGTGGTACAAACGCTCACACATTTATTACACATTAGGATTCATATTAAATTATTGGCCTTGTTTAATACCATAATAAATAATACGTACTGTACATACTGTACATATGCGTGTACATGCAATGGATTTTGTGGCTAAAAATGTACTAGTCAAAAGAAATACCACTAAAAAAGACCGAATACCAGTGGATTGATTGTAAAATGTCCTTTAAGGTGATTGCATTTATTTGTACTTCCAATGTACAGTAAACTATAGTGTACATAGATGTATTTATATTGGGTATGACGATTGTATTGTGAATATGTTATATAACTGACCATCGTTCGATGATGTCAACCATCCTCTGACAAGCTGACCCATGTTCGTTATATTCGAATATCAATTACTGTAGAACAGTATGTATGTATGTACATGTATTGTATATATTGCTGTCGGGTACAGTGTCTTTCACTCCTTGTTACATGTGTATAGGGGTGAGCCCAAGACCTGGTATGGTGTACCCCCGGCGTATGCTGAGGCATTGGAGCAGACAATGAAGGACCAAGCCCCTGAACTGTTTGATAACCAGCCAGACCTAATGCACCATTTGGCAACGATCATGTCACCAATGATATTAATGAAGAATGGAATACCAGTAAGAGGGAGAGTACATGTGGATTTTATCCAATTTTAATTTTTTATACATTCGTATACATAGGTTGTTCGTACAGATCAGTGTGCTGGTGAGTTCGTGGTGACGTTTCCCAGAGCATACCACGCTGGCTTCAATCAGGGTTTCAATTTCGCCGAAGCCGTCAACTTTTCACTAGCAGATTGGGTAAGGAGAGAGAGAGAGCACATAAGACATATATTTCTTGTACTAATTGTATATCCACACTATGATAACCACATGTACTGTATGTAATATTTTATACTGTTGACTTTATAACAAGTACATACATTATTTAAGAGCCTGTTTCTCTGCTTTTGCTGTCTTAGCTTCCTGTTGGTCGTCAGAGTGTCTGCCATTATCGCGATACCATGAAGCACCCTGTCTTCTCCCATGATGAGCTGGTGTGTAAAATGGTGGCCCAGCCCAATGCCCTCAGCCTTCCGTTGCTATTAATGGCTGCTAAGGATGCCAGCACGATGGTGCAAGAAGAAGAACAGCTGAGGAGGAAGCTAAGGGAACTGGTGAGTGTTTGGTTAATACTTGTTATGACTATACACCTTTTTTGTTATTATTCTTTCTGTCGTCCCTTCCTTCTCCCCAAGGGTGTGACAAATGAGGAAAGAGAGATCTTTGAGTTAGCCAAAGAAGATGATGAGCGACAGTGTAGTGTTTGCAAGACGATATGCTTCTTGTCTGGTATCAGGTGTTCCTGTAATCCAAGTAAGAAAGCTAAAACCACAACCAAACACTCACACACTTGAAACCGATTACTACATGTACATGTACATACATGTATACAGATATGTGACCCCTCCACCCATATACATGATGTACATGTATAATATAGTACATTGGTTGACTAATTTGCAGAGCTATTGTGATGATTAGCACTGGGCTATGAATTATCAATTCATGATTCCATTTATTGCTTATTTCTAACTCTGATTTGCTCTCATTTGTTCTGATTTGGTTTATACATGCACTGTACATGTACATGTATACAATGTACATATACATACACATATGTATGTTCATGTACTGTTATGTTTTTTTTCCTCATTTCCTTACAGAGATATTGGCGTGTTCATATCACTTAGAAGAGCTGTGTTCATGTCCCAATAACAAGAAATCATTCAGGTACTGTTTTAATATACACACGTATGTGTACATATGTACATATCTGGTAACACAGTGTGTGTTATAAGTTGTTGGCATGTGTGGTTTTAGGAAATACAAGTTACATGTACTTGCAACTTTACACGCACACATACATGTACCATACATGTACTGTACATGTACACTGTGCCACACAGAGACCTTAATGCATTTCTTTCCGTATCTCTCTGTATCTCAGGTATCGCCATTCTTTGAATGAGCTCCATGATGTCGTATCCAAAGCCCAGGTGAAGGCCAACATGTTCTGTGTTTGGTCAGAAAAGGTGGATAAGCTATTGGACGGATTTGAGTCCCCCAAACCTGACATAGAGTTCATGAGGAACCTCAAACTCGAAGCTGAGAACCAGTCATTGGTACAGTGTGAGCAGTATTTGGAGCTGTGTGCCACAATACTGGAGGCTGAGAAACTACAGAATGATGTACGCAGGATGGGACAGAAGAACAAGTAAGTGTTTTATATCCTAAACATGTGCGTAAATGTTTGTTAGAGTGGGCTTTAAATAGAGTTAATTGTTAGTAAGAGTGGTCTTTAAATAGAGTAGATGAGAGTTACATGTCTGTATTAGTTAGGGTGGGCTTTAAATAATTTTATCAATACATTAATTCCATTAATTTCTCTTTATTTCGTATCATAAACAGTATCACAACAGTTTCTGATCTGAAAGCACTGATAGATGACCTGAGCTCGCTACCATGCACTCTACAACATACAGAGGCTGTCAAGGTACATACATGTACATGTACATGTAATACATGTACATGTGATCTACGTTATGTATTTTTAGGTTTCATGTGTGGTTTTGTTGTAGTACATGCAAGCAATACATGTACATGTACAATGTATGTCCAACAAATTGGAAAATAAATTTAAAATGTGTTTTATTTTATTGTAGTCTCGTTTAAACGAAATCCTTGTGTACCAAAGTGAAGTCAGCTCTACATTAGCTTCTCTGGTTCACCTCAGTAACAGCAAGGAGGGAACCAAGGTACTCAGGGCTCTGCTAGAGAGAGGAGAGACCATGTGCGTCGAGTTATCAGAGATTGCTGAACTTAGAAACGTGAGTAGAAAACAAACCACTTATGTACATGTATTGATGCTGATAGTAACTGTATTGTACATAGGAATCTGTGACTTATGTGTACATGCTCTATTATCTTTCCTTCTTTCCTCCAGGCTATAAGTCAGGTGCTGTGGATAAGTGAGACCCAGGAACACTTAATGAGTGGGCGAGAAATACAGATAGACTGGCTGCGGACCACATACAAGAAGGGCTGTACACTAGCCACCTGTCCTGGTAAGGGGCCACACTTGTACATGTAGTGTATCCTGTACTGCTGGTAACCTATTCTATCATATGTACTGTTTGTGTACATCTAGTAAAGTTTATATAACTACATGTATTGTTTAGCTGTTGAAAATGTCCAAAGCCGTGTGAAAGGATTGCTTGCTATGGTACAGGAGTGGGAGCAGAGAACAAGAGCTGCATTAAAGGAAAAGTATGTTCTCCATTTTTTTAATTACGAGCGATAAATTACTGGAGCCATACCCTTTCCCCCCCTTTATTACTAGACCCCCTCACCCCATTTCGTTCTATGAGTCCATGTTGGCAAAAGCCCGTGATATACCTGTTGTTATTCCGTTGGTGGATACGGTCGCACAGACACTGCAGTTGGCTAAGGATTGGACAACCAAGGCACAACAGATGCAGGTCTGTATAGAATATTATACGTGTTCCGTCTAATGGAGAAATACAAATATTAAGACAAACTTTCCACACTGTGCATTGTACATGCAATATTATGCTATTCTGATTCAATACATGGAGTGTGACGATTCTAATGTATCACATGTCCTGATATACAGTCCTACGTGGGCGTGGTCAGTGATGATTTACTTATTTTACCTCTGACATCTGACTCCATTTTTAAATGCATTTTTATAAATTCTATGACTACAAGTTATTTCTTATTGGTTTATGCATAGATTTTTATCCTATTGAATTGTCTCCATTTACTTCAGACAACTGATAAGGATCCACATTATGATTTACTGAAGGAGTTACTGTCATCGTCACGCTCTCTACCGGTTAGACTGGACCAGCTTCCTCAGGTGGAGTCACGATATTCGGCTGCCAAGGCCTGGATTGACAGAGCGAGTAGAACATTCCTCAAAAAGAATTCCACCTGTTCATTGATTGAAGTGAGTTACAATACTTGGTAGACCACCAAAGTTATTGATTGTATTGTACAAGTACAGCCCAATGATACTACCTACACCTATGTGTATTGAACGTTGTGATGAAATTGATATTTCAATACCATCTTTCGGGGCTGAAACCCAATGATGATTGTATATCAGTTACTGAATTACTTCTACCACTGTACACATTATAGTACAATATACATGTATTTTATGCTTTGTTTCATTTTCATTTCTCTTTTTCCCTCCTTTGTTTAGGTTCTCCTTCCTCGAACTCTAGCCACTTGTTCATTATCCAAATCAAGTCGAACAAAGAAGAGGTCGGACGAGGAGCTATCGATTGTGACCACGCCCCTCACACCACTGGTTGGAGATCGAATGAAGGAAATGGTCAGGATTAAGGAAATGGAACGAAACGAGAAAGCCTATCTGCAATCACTTCGAAAAACCAACGCAGAGAAGCAAAGAGAACACGACTCGAAACCTAAGGACTCCACTTCCTCGCCAGTTGTATATTGCCTATGCCGTAAACCAGAGAGTGGCTACATGCTTCAATGTGAGGTGTGCAACGAGTGGTACCACGCCCATTGTCTGCATATTCCAAAGAGCAAACTGATGCAGGAGACCGATATCAGTAAAGATATGAGATTCATCTGCGGAGGGTGTCTCAGGAGTCGGCGACCCAGACTGGACTCGATAGTGTCGCTTTTGATATCACTTCAAAAAGTACCGGTGGCCATATCTGAAGGAACGACCCTCCATTGTTTAGCTGAGAGAGCCATTTCGTGGCAGAAGAAGGCCAGGGAGGTTCTGGGCAATATCAGAGGGATAGTGGACGCTGGAAGGGGTCAGCAACTAAGACTCATTGACTTGAGAAAGAAGTTGTCCAAGTGGAAAGAAGAGGCGGTGTCTACAAAACAGAGTCAATTGGAAATACAGACACAGTTGGCCAGTCAGGCTGGTAAGATTATTCAACCTGTCTTTTTCACATGTAGCCATATGTACATGTATGTACATGTACATGTATGCGTACTCCTCTTAAAATAGATCCCCTAAAGTCTTGCGTAATGACTAAATTAATAGTTTTAGTATCTCTGAATTGCAAAAATAACTCAATAATTGTACATGTATTGTTAGTAAACTACTTTTTTTCTTTTTCTTTTTTAATATTAACCATCTGTGTTGTATTGTTTGTGAGTTTAGATTCTGTCTTGAAGCATTACGAGGCTCAACTTGCCAAAGAGAAATCCAACTATCTAGGGATGACAGAGAGTCAGAGGAAGAAGGTTGAGGATCTTTTACTGGAGGGAGATCTACTGGAAGTAACAACAGACGAAACCACTCAAATATGGCAGGTAAAGAAAGGCATCGGAATATACATGTACATGTACAAATGTACATGTATGTTACATGTACTACACATGCTTAACAATACAATGAGATTCCCTTATAAGGGAAACAAGCCTCAGAATCATTTGTACATGTATATGTATATATACGTACATGTATATAGTATGTATATATTCGTTCCTTCATTCAACAGTTACTTCAGATTGACTCTGAGTGTTCATCTTATTTCGCTCTTACTGAAGAAGAAGCTCTCAAATGCGACCTTCCCAAACTATCACAGAAGAAGGTACAATTGAAACTGTAATCTGTAATATTAATGTCTGCTAGTTAGAATATGAGTGTGGTTTTTGTATTGTCTTTATAAGCTTTTGATTTATCAGAGTGTTTTTACTCTAGCCTACAGTGGTATGTGAAGAAGACGACGATGACAGCTCTTCTGGCAACCTCAAGAAGAGGAAGAGAGTGGAGAGGAGTATAACCCCTAAACCTGCTGCCGCGGTACCGGATACCAGCGGGTCCTCGCCTGTTCCTAAGAAGAAAAAACCTGCTAAACCTGTCATTGAGAAGAAAAAGAAGCTCCCAGTACCAGTCAAGAGCAAAGGGAGCGGTAACAAGTCGTCTCCTCAGAAGCAGCCCCAACAGTTGAAGCAGACTGGTAGCAGTAACAAGTCCTCTGGTGACCCTTTAGGATGCACTGAAGAGATAATGGACGAAGATGAGGACGAAGCCAGCGAAGAGGAGAAGACTGAAGACAGCATGTGTTCGGCCGGTCAGTGTATCAAGCCCACGTCTTCGGAGGTCAACTGGGTTCAGTGTGATACGTGTCAACAGTGGTACCATTTGGTCTGTGTCGGTCTAACCAGTGAGAGCGTTCAGCATATCGAGGCCTATCATTGCTTTCCCTGTAAACAGAAGAGGGCAGCTGCCAACGTGTCTTCGTCTAGTTCGTCCGTGTCGAGAGCCATTACTTCAACACCAAGTTATTTATCATCATCTACTCCCGGTCTTATTAATAATAGAACTACCACTACTGCTTAATTTTTGATTGTATTCTTTCATTTTTTAAATTTACTACTTTATTTTGGACTGTAATTGCTGGTCAGTATTGCATAATCTGTTTGTTCTAGTCATAGCGTTTGTCATTTCCTTACTCTTATTCTAGCTCTTGTATTCTTCCATGTATGGAACACCTTTAATCTTTGTTCGTTTTAATTGTAGTGACTATAAATTTTGCTTACATTTTGTATCCACAAACTTTAAAATCCATTAAAGTAATTTAATTAGTTTTGTGGGCGTGCCCCTTGAAACAAGATATGGCTGCTGACGATGATGGGGGAGAGCAGCTTATTTCTCTACAGAGCTTCAATAGCCGCGAGAGCGCGGTATTCACCTCCTCAGTATTGGAAAGGAGCTATAACTTTACTGGTATAAAAGAGGACGCGTTGACGGGGCCACCGGTACTGAACAGATGGAGAACTCCTTGTGAATTCCTTGGGTTGAAGGTATAAGATCCCTATAGATACCTCGACTGATATTCCTCTATACGTGCAGAATTTTGTGTCTTGTACAAACTATTATAATTAACATTATTTAATGGACAACCGTAAATTCCAGTTGTCCGCATAATATGCAAGGTTTTAGTTGTGTAAGGATTATATATATACTCCCATATCCACCCCATTCTGCACCCATGCATGCAATTACATCAATATATATGAATATAACTATACTATACTGCAATATACTGTACATACTAATTGTACTACTGTCCAATGAATGCACATGTATATTGCAAATTCCATTTTGTATTTTCTATTTTTCCAGCTTGTATAATGTACATTAGTATAATTTCATGTAGCTACTTGTATTTACTTTGTGTCTCTTTTCGTATATACTTTTTGTTCTTTTAGTCAAAATTTGATACTTTTTGTTTGCATGATACTGAATCTACAGTTATTTAAGTAATTATAATGGTGTCACAGACCTTAAAATTCTTTTCCTATAGTTTGAGATGAAGCCATCTTGCTGAAAACATTAGCCACACCTGTACACACACAAAATAGTACAAAGAACTAGGCTTGTGTATACTATTGTGTGTACTTTTTGTTGCCTACAAGTACATGTGTACTGTTTGTATACACGTGTAATCTCTGATGTATAGTAATGAATGCAATTCATATTATGTTTGTGAACAATGGTGTGAAACCACAAGCCACTTTATACACTCTCATACCTGTGATTAATTCTCTCTTCTCTCTTTATTTAGCTTGGTGGTAACTTTGCATACGAACCGGAACACCTCTTGAATCGGGATGGCTCATGTCCTCTGTCTCAACCCACACAGACGTTGCTGAGGGAGCGAGTTTTCAATGATCTGGTAATCGTTGAGCAATGCCTGGTACCATACCTATAGGGGAGGGGCCGGAGGGGGTGTGGCTTGCTTATTCGACCTTATATTAAAATTGCTTTAAAATAATTATTTGCTTTCCTTTATTTACCAGTTCAGTTTATTCGTAAGCCCGATTCACATGTGTTACGTAACAACCGAAAGTGCAATGTTAAAAAGCACACAACATAAAAAATAAAAAACATTTCTCTTCTTACATTGCGTACTCTAAACATTGACTTCTGATTGTGTAACATATAGCCCATATGAACTAGCCTTTGTATTTTATTGATCTCTCCTTTGGGGGGGGGGGGGGGGGGGGGGTTGGGTGGGGGAAAGGGGGTCCCCGGGGACGGGGCTTTTTGGTTTGTTGGGTTTCCCTTTCCCCCCCCCCCCCCCCCCCATATCTCAGGATCCAAGGGAATTGGTGGATTATCATTGCCATCTGGTGGGCCATGGAGACAGTGATTCAGAGTGTTACCTGCATTACTCGGTCAGTCAGTGTGTAGATCACTTTATAGCTATTAATAACCAATATAACTGCAGTGGAACCCTTCTAAAAAGATATCCCTCTATAAAGGACACCTTTTTATGAAAGATGCTATTTGTTTCCCCAAAATAGCTTTTTATATATTCTATAGAATTAAAGAACACTTTCTATAAAGGACGCTTTTCTCTGTCCCCAAAGTGTCCTTTGTGTAGGGATTCCACTGTATTGATACGTTGTTATGTGTTTGGAATAAGCTTTAAGGACTCGTTTCACTTACCCTATTAATCTTATTTTAGCTAAAGTCATGGCTATATCCGCTCCGAAAGCTGAAATCCTATATATTCATGGCAGCAGCTCAAGTAGTTGATGAAGAAGGGTGTGTTTAAAAAATTTAACCCCTCATATTTTTTACTATATAATTTAACCTCTAACATATCCAATGCTATAGTGTTTATTTTTAACCCCTCACATCCAATTCTATGTTTAACCCTCATATTTAATGCTATTTTTAACCCCTCATGTATCTAATGCAAATTTATATAATCACATATACCATATTCAATCCTTCATATTTTATTTAACCCCTACCCTCCCTGTTATGTCTATAGTGGCGATATACAGTATATCAGTCGTTTGGTACGTTTGGTAAAGCACTTTGTCCCGGCCTCTATTATTAACCCCTCAGAAACTGGTTACCTTAGCGGAAAATGTTGTCTACTACCATTCGATGCCTACTATGACCCTGACTCTGGTGAAAGAGATTTGAATACCACCACAATGGTAAGCTAGGGTACACTACAATGGAGCCTCCTTTTAAACAGACACCCCTTGGGACCATTGAGGTGTCCTTTATAGAGAGGTTGAATAATACACTCAAGTATTACTTAAAGGAAATCAGTAGTATGGCCTTTATAGAGAGAATGTCTTATAAGAGGAATGTCCCTATAATAGAGGTTCCACTTATCGATATGCACATGCCATCAGCATGATGTCCCGCCCACATACGTAATGGGCTCCCTTTTGCCACTGCATGGTCCAATCTATCGTAAACTGTTAATCTTTTTTTATAGTATATTCCAAATGAGTACTCACTCCAGATGGCCAATGAGTATCCCGAGTTCTTCGTTCCCTTTGGTTCAGTCAACCCGTATAGCAATGAATCTCTTGATTTACTCCAGCATCTCTCGGAGCAAGGCGTGACCACCATCAAGTGGCTGGTAAGTATACAAAAGAAGGATCTGCTAACACAAGGATCTGTCAGTATTATAATTATATTATTATATTGTATCACTATATACAGCCGAATTCAATGGGGATTGATCCCTCAGACGACAAGTGTTTGCCATTTTATCGTAAGATTAAAGAGCTAAACATGGTATGAATTGTACTATATACTACTCTTATTAACAAATTTCTAATGTACCTATAATCACTTACCCATGAATGCTATCTCTTCTACTGCAGGCCCTGCTGGTCCATTGTGGAGAGGAGCATACAGTCAACGCTGCCTATATTAATAACGCATATGGAAACCCTCTTTTGTTGAGAAAGTGAGTTTGTTATTGTGAGTATGTTATTGTTTGGTGTGGATTTCAGTTTTCAAGTTTAATTAGTCTATACAAATCAATTGTAGTACACTAAAGTTCCTTTAAATGACAAACAATACTTTGAGACAATGATTTTGTTTACTATACATAAGAATTATTCAGTATGATAACTGGGTTGTACTATGAAAACATCATTATACTTTATTTCACGAGTCGAGAGAATGTTTGATGCTATAATCCAACTATATTCTCAATACACAGGGCACTAGGCTGTGGCGTGAAAATCATTGTTGCCCACTGTGCATCAGAGGTTAGCTATATATGTGTATAGGGTATACTAGTAATGTGATACTGGAGTTGAGTGGTTAATACACAATGTATTGTATGCCGTTTAATTTATAGATTCATAATTATTTTTTACATGGCTAGCCAATGTCAATTACTTCATTACTGGTATAATACCATAAATGAAGTTTTTTGTGTCGTCATCAGCTATAATTGTGACCTTAATCATAAAGTTATAATTATGTATTTTCTTTGAAACTCATACAGTACGTGTTTCATTTTGAATCAGTTGTTTGGTAAGTGTATATGTACATGTAACGTAACTTATTTTCTATTGATCAAGATTATCATCCTTATTTTGATTATATATATGTGTGTGTGTTTCCACAGGGTTATGGTGCGGATTTAGATAACAATGGAGAGCAGGTGCCGTGCTTTGATTTATTCCTTAGACTCATGAGGGAAGTCCAGTAAGTGCTCATTAATTAGAAACTGAAACTGTTACAACATGGAAGTAATGAATAATTATGTGACACAGGTATAAGGATATACTGTTTGCTGATATATCCGCGGTATGTGCTGTTCTAAGAGTTCCCTACCTAGCCAGACTGCTTCAGGCCACTGTGAGTATACCACTGTTTATATTTTTCTTCTTTTCCTAAAAAAAAACTGTGTTGTCTTTTAAAATAAATTTTGTTTCACTATAGCCTGGTTTAGTATATATTTTTTTTTGCGTCCGGTTACGACAGGAAGTCAATGCAAACAAATACGTAGACGCAAAGATAGAAAAATTTCTATCTTTGCGTCTACATATTCGTTTGCACTGACTTCCTGTCGTAACCGGACGCAACAAGATTATTTTAAACCAGGCTTTACAGTGGTAATTAATTATAGGACCTTTAAAATGCGACAATTTATGTTTTCATGATATTATTTATACTCTAATTCCCTCTCCCATTGTCTCTCCCTCAGGATATTCATGATAGATTAGTGTATGGTTCGGACTATCCTGTACCAGCCATCAATATTGTAGTGCATACTTCAAGACTGTGCAGGTTTGTTTATTAATTACTCAGTATAGTACATACATCCTCTTTATATAATAGCTATATAGGAGGTTCTGTATATAGCATATAGTTTTCAGTTACTTATTATTTATAATTATATTTATAGGTTTGGACTTATAACAGGCGATGAGAAGGCGTGTTTGGATGAACTCTATCATTACAATCCACTACTGTTTGACGTGGCATGTAAGAGGGTTCTTAGAGGTGCGAACGGCGAAGTGTTTCCAGCGGCTGTATTCAAAGCTCACCCACTTCTACCGATTTTTAATAAACCTTAATTTATTGTGATCACATTGGATCTACAAATTCAGATAAACTATATACTGTATATTATACTTTAGTGATTACTGTTTTATTTTAATTTGGAACTTATATAACTTCACAATACTGTCTGTATAAATGTACACGATGCATGTTTTAGCTTTCACTATACAATTGACTTATGCGACTCACCACACGTATGATTGAAGCACATATGAAGAAGATATCAACCTCTACTTTTGCTGTAATAAAGACTTGTAATAAATATCATTATAACCAGATTCGACTCAGTATAATATGCAAATCATGAATTAACTGATATAGGTACATGCATGTTCCCCATTAGTGACATATCCCACGTACCTTGATTATAATCATTTTTGAAAAAAATCATAAAAATAATACAAATAATAATTTTACCTATTAATAAGTACTGAATAATCAACGCAAATGAAAGCTTCTCAACAATTATCCTTGATGGTTGTTGATACCTTGTGATGATTGAAATGAAAATTCATTATAAAATAAAATAACTCTAATAATTTTAATACAAATTTTCCCTGTATTTAAGGCTTGTATACGCTGAATAACGAAACCCAAAGCTTCTCAATGATGTATCCTTCTTGTGGATTCCTTGCATATGAGAGTGACTCCAGCAATCGTTTATACATTTTCCTTGGTCGTTTCAAAATCCTTTCTCTAGTAACGCTAAAGCATCCATAATAATTTGTTATAATTTCTTTGGGATGTGGGAACTCGAAGTATCTGTTCCAGTATTCACCCACCGAATCATCATGTATTCGAGTTTGTTTCACATAACTCCTGTGTATATGTTTTGCCATGTCCCAGTTGGTAAACTTTTCTGACTTTGCATAAGCCACCCCATGCTTTTTCGCCTCCTTTACGTATTTCATTGGCTTACGAGCATAACATCGATTCAGTTCCCCTCCTCTGAGTTCACCTTGTAGAAACACTGTTACGTCAGCCAAATGATTGTAATTGGTAACAATATGATAAAGATAGGTGTGACCCTCGCGACCAACATTAGGAAGGTCCGTCCAATACTGGAAATCAAAGTCTGGTAACACATCCTTTTTCTTGCAGTATATATGGGTATGTCTAGTTAGCTTCTTTTTTTTTAGCCAATCCAGGTTTTCACGGCTTTTGGCAATTACAAATTCATAATCCATTACCTTTGAAAATGGACGTGTGCTATCCTTTGCAGTCTTGTCACCGAGTTCACGAGGCCTGCAAGGATACGTCTCCTCAGGGAGCCCTAGTAACAGTCGATTCACAATTTTAAATCCTTGCATGAAGGATTGGCCCATTTCACTGCCCTCTTCAGATCGCCAGCCTCCCAATAAACCTCTCGAGTATATGGAGTACGATTCTAACCATGGCTGTATTTTGCCCAGTATCCTATTGCTTTGAATGGTTGGAATGGGGTAGCCATCAAATCGATAGTATTTCTGGAAGATGATTTTGTTTAAAAATCCATATTTCCTCAATGCTGCAATAGTATTCTTCACAAGGTAATCTTCAGTCCAATAGTTTGAACTGCTGGTACGATTCTTGTCTACATCACTGTCAGAGACATTAATTGGCTGTGATATTTCACATATCAGCAACCACTCGTGCTTTCCTGCATGCGAATTGCTATTTTCTGAGGCGGGACTGTTAATGAGTACACTATGAAAAGGCGTGTCCGTATCAGGGAAATATATACTGGACTTGTTCTGAAATGCATGTGGAAGGTGGTCTACCTTCAGTACCACTATATGCATACGAATATATGATAACTGTTGCATGAGGTTACCCATCTGAAGCACCTCCTTTGTCCTGTTGGACTGTATGTTATCTATTAACCAATTCAATGGAGCTGTTGATATCAGCATGTCATAACTCAACTTAAAGCTCTGTTTATCTTTGGCACGTACGACAGTTATTTGTTTCTTATCAATATCAACTTTGGTTACTGTATTGTTATAGTGAAACCATCCTTGTGGTAACACTTCCGTCAATTTCTTCCAATTGATTCTACCGTACTGCGTAGTCGGGTTTGTTTGAATCGTAACCTTGTCTTCGCCTTGAATAGCTTTGTGCTGCCTTTCTTTAACAACCCAGTTGCTATTCATTTTCCTTGTATCAACTCCCCATAGTTTCCTGTTGTATTTCCTCATCATCAGATCACACAGTCCACGCCCAAAGTTCCTAACCAGCCAATCATCGTAACTTTTAATCCCTTCCGCATCTTTAGTTTTATTCATATTTTCACTGAAACTCTGTAAATCTACTTCACTGAGCATTCCGTTTAATAAATCAACATTTTTTTCTACTGGTTGCGGAATGAATCTGTGTCCATCACCATTATTATCCTTTACGAATACATATGAGCCCCGCCCAAAAACACCCCCTTGCTGCTGTTGCAGTACACTACCAGCAGTCGACTCATTCCACTGCCTGAAACTACCATCTGCTAAAATGATGTCATTGAAGTATTTATTTGCTTGGGATTGTCCACCGTTACTCCGCCAAATGAATTGCTCCCTAGTATTATCCATCATGACTCCGCCCAGTTTTACAGCCACACCTCCTGGTTCAGATTCTTTCTCAAATACTACAATTTGTATATTAGCATGACTGAGTACACCGCTATGGTAGAGTCTGTACAACGCCCCCAGTGAGGTTGGTCCAGCACCTATCAGAACAACTCTTACATGTTTTTTCGTCTATAAGCAAAAATGATACAATACGTATAGTATAAAGTCAAAATAATATACCGTAAATTGCTTTATTTTCGTAAATTGCTTTATTTTCGTAAATTGCTTTATTTTCGTGACTAAATATGTCAGCAGCTGAAATGACAAAATTATTGAACCGAAAATTTTTATCACAATAGTAGTTTACATGCTTAAGTAAGATAATGGCCGGCCTTGTAATGACGAAAATTTTGACAGCCGAAAATTTAAGAAATGAAATTTAAGCTAATGAAAATAAAGCGATTTATGGTAAATAGCGATGCACATAAGTACTATAATACAGAAAGAAATATTTTAAACAACTCATGAATATATAATTCTGTTTGAAGTTTAGTTCACTAGGGTTCAAAATGCCACGTATGGACTGAACTTGTCAATTCACGCCATCTAACCCACTGATTTTAATACGATTCTTTTACATTAAGTTTTTTCTTGCCAAAAGCAAAGATCTTATGAAAAACGGCAAAGTAGTGAATTAAGAGTGCACATGAGGAATTCGAAGATTACTGCTAGTTCGCAGGGCTCTACAGGTCTGGATCACTCATGTTTAAATAATCAGTATGGCCAAACAGTCAACAATCAGACTCATTTCACCTAGGGCGGGGTGGATGATATTCAATATGTATTTAGTTGAATGATTAAATCAAGAAATATCTTGATAATTACTAATATCGACTAATTTTTGAATTCAATTCTCAGCAAATGCAATTACTTATAAAAATCAAGTATCAAATATAACTCATGACAATGTTACTTATTTAAGTTTGTCGCTATATAATAGACTCAACTGTATAATACTATAATAAAACTTATAACTATGTCACTTCAAGTTTTTTGCTAAAAAACAAGCATCTCAACTTTATCAGGATTTCAACAAGAACAAGCAAAATAATATTGACTAAAAATAGTAATTTCAGTATATCAATTTACAAAAGAACTCATTACTATGACTGACTATCACTGAATAAAATCGATATTTACTACTAATACCGAAATACCGTCCACCCCTAGTTTCACCTATACTGTGGTTCACTTACATTGAATTCTTTAAATGATTGTAGCTCATTAGCCTCATCATAACAACCTGCAGTAATTAAATAATGGGTAAGTGCTAAAATGAATAATGATTTTATGAAACAAAAACATCAAAGGTACCATTACCCGGTATGCGGGCTATAATAGTGCTGGTAATGAAGCCATACATTAAAATGCCACTGATTGAAATACTTTTTATCATTAAAAACCACTCTTGTTTAAGCCTATTGAAGTCAATGTCTGTCGAAATCAAATAATTTTGTCGCATTGAGAAAATGCAGTTATATAAAATTATTAAACTGACTAATTAAGTTGAATATATGATAGATCAAATTAGAATTAACATTTAAGAGTGTCAAATTTTTGTATACAATCAGTATTAGTAAAATGTATTATGATATAGTGCAGCAGCACTGTGCAGGAGAGGGGCCTGGCGGCTGGTCACACGATGCATCACTGAGTGCTAAAATGAACCCCTGTGGAAAAAAAGCCAGCCGAAGAGCCAACTTCTAACGCTATGTAATGTTACATGTACTTTAAGTAAAGCCAATGCTATTCTGCTATATGTATCACAACATAATATAGTGACATCATTTAACTGAATTGTAAAATCAACTTTCTCATATCAGTTTGTAGGGGTAGGGAGGCACTTGGTTTGCTTATCAGTACTATAATCAAACTCCAATGAATATAATTATAATAAAAATAAGAAGATTGAGTACCATAATTTTTCCTTAATAATAATGATTATAATTATACGTCCACATAAAATAATTTGTAGGGCAAATCTTCATTGCAAAGAGTAGCACAAAAAAAATTCTTAGCTTGTGATTTTTTTTTAAAACAAGCTGTAATTCCACCTGAGTATAGTATAAAGTTATAATACGACCATTTGCCAGTATATAATACAACAACAACAAAAAAAAACAACTTCACCATGCAAGGGGCACCTACTGACAAAACGGGATTCTTCAGGATTTCTCATTACCACACCCACATCAATCTTAGACATGACCTATTCATTGGTTAGCACGATTGTATGTACAGGACTAGAATCATACTGACCTGTGCTTATACCCGCCGTGTGGCTGTATTTATCACCATATTGCTTATATTCTCCGTGATGCACTGCCGCAGGCACTGGAAACCCACCAATTGTCGGAGAAAATAAATAATACAATCCAGGCCCCGATATGACCAGCACCACCACAATCACCAAAACTCTAGGTCTGCGTTGAGATACTAGATGCACAGGCATGACTATATAGATCTACGAAGCCCACTGAGACGTCACTGGATTATCGTCGTATGTCGGACTCGTATATTATGGCCCAAATCCTGGGCAAAAATTCGATTGCTTTACAATTGACTTCCTGAAGCGAAACACACGGCTTCAAAAACATGCATGCGGTTATAAGAACTGTGATGCATAAGCCGCAGCAGCCCCGGATTTTTTTTTTTTTTTTTTTTTTTTTTTTTTTTTTTTTTTTTTTTTTTTTTTTTTTGTGGGTGTGCCCCTTTGAAACAAGATGGCTATGTTGGAAAAGAGCTATATTTTCACTGGGACACAATGGAGGGACCACTGGTACTGAAAAGATGGCTGACGCTTGTATACCTTGGGATATGAAGGTTACATATAGTAGTCTTATATAACTAACATAATTATGCATAGTTCTAAAATTCTACATAAGTAAGGATTGGCGATTAATTTCTCCCAATCCCACTTCTATCTATGCCCCATTCTTCTAGTCTTGCTACCACCAGCCCCTCCCACTTCGCTGTGCTCCCTCATAGACGTATATAGCACAGCAAAGTGGGAGGGGCTAGCAGTGACGAGACTACATTTTGTCTGCATTTGTTCATCAATTGCATGAATGCATACCACTGTAATATAGTCCAATATAACAGTAGATAGAGAATATAATAGAGGTTACTTTATTGGGTTATATATATACTGCGGATTCATCATGAACATCCACCAGCATACATGCCCCGCCCACACTTTTAACGAGCTCCTTCCTGTCATAAGACCGATAGTGAAATAGTACAGAATCAGCATCTATTCTGGGAGTAACCACCATCTCAGCTGTAGCTGATAAGTATGCTAAAAGCCTGGTTTACAATATGACGCTAGCGCGACGTTGCGTGGGCGATTTGACCTTTTTGACGCAACGTTTACATTGGAATAGACTAGGATTCTATTCCAGCGTCAACGTAACGTCCCGCTAGCGTCATATTGTAAACCAGGCTAAAATCCATGAATATGATTATACTAAAATTTGTTTATTTTTATTTGTCACTAATCCCCTAATCCCCCAGTGTATAAGCTATCACATTATTATGACTTTACACTTTGTTTATGTGTCACTAATAGAGGATAGGTGTCTACCATTTTATCATAACTATATAGACATTGGTATGAAATGTACAGTACAAGTGCACTCTTGTTTGCACATTGCCAAGTAATTGGAGTGTCAACAAGTAACACTTGGCAGTGATTTCAGGTAGCTGTACTTAATCATTGCCAAGTCACACCTATTTACACTGTTAAAGTTTATAGTGTTGAGGGTGAGAGTGCACATGGTTTGAATGATAAGTAGTAACTACTCAAAACGTGACTCTACTATAATTACTCTACTCCCTTATGATTACTTACCACCCATCTCTTCTACTATAGGCCCAGCACCGGTCCCGATGTAGCCTATATAGTAACAATGCATATATAGAAACCCTCTTCTGTTGAAAAAGCAAGTTTGTTATTGTTTGGTGTAAATTTCATTTTTTAAGTTGCAGTATAATTCATTGTAGTGTGTTCCAAACAGTACTATGCAGATCATAATGATTTCGTTTATTAATAAAGCTCATAAAAGACAAACAGATATGATTATCCAATTATATTTTCAATACAGGACACTTAGGCTGTGGTGTAAAGAGCATTAGAGGTTTGGCTGTGTATGTGCACAGGATGACAGCTGGTGTTGAACAGCTAATGTTATACTGTATTAATGGATATCACTGCTTTGATTCCATGAATAAAAGTTTTGTAACAGCCGAGCTAGCTAGAGCTAGCTGGAGTTGTGAACCGCTCATACTAGATCTAGTAATGGGAAATTTTTACCTGTAAAAATTTTCATTAATTTTATTAAAATTTCTTGTTTTATTTTCGTACAATTAATGAGATCTGTCTGTACAGGCTCTGTATTGTATAAACAATTTTCATTGTTTTTTTTTTCATACATTTTTCCTAATTTATTTTCTATTGCTCAAGATTATTATCCTTATTTCGATTATATGCATGTATAAGTATACGGTGTATGTGTAAAGGTTATGGTGTGGATTTGGATAACAATTGGTGAGTAGTTGCCGTGCTTTGATTTGTTCCTTAGACTCATGAGGGAAGTCCAGTAAGTGCTCATTAGAAACACACCATACTTTATGCTGGGCACTGATACAACACGGAAGTTATGAATACGATAATTATGTAACCTTTGTTATATGTATATAAGGATGTACTGTTTGCTGACGTATATGTGATCTGTCTGTTCTAAGAGTTCAGATTTTGTACCAGTCATCAGTATTGTATAGCTGGTGCATACTTCAAAACTGCAGGTTTATACTGTACACATAATATCTACTGTACTTTGTGTGCACTAATACTATATAGCATATAGTTAATAGGTATATAATAGTATGTACATGTAGTTTTCGAACTCTTTTTTTGTTTATATGTTTAGGTTCGGACTTATAACTGGTGATGAGAAGGTATCATTAGAATCCACTACTGTTCGATGCATGTAGGAGGGTTCTTAGAGGTGCAAATGGTGAACCTTACCCACTAATTAAGCCCTCATGTGACTTTAATCAACCAATTCAGATAAACTATAGTATTACCATTTTTTTCAAAATAATGCATGATTAATCACATATGAAGAATATATACTTCTGCTTTCTCTCAAATTAGTACTGAAAATAATAAGCAAATCAGTCCATATTTTTTATATAGGTTATATGTAAAAATAACACTAAAAACACTCACAAAACGTAAGTGACATGGCAGGTATATGCAAACTCAAATGAAAAAATCTATTTGATTTAATACAAATTATCCATTAGTACGTACTGAATAATGCAAGCCAAAGCTTCTCAACAATGTATCCCTCTTGTGGATTCCTTGCATATGAGAGTGACTCCATTAGTTGTTTATACATTTTCCTTGGTCGTCTCAAAATCCTTTCTCTACTAACACTAAAGCATCCATAATAATTTGCTATAATTTCTTTGGGATGTGGAAACTCGAAATATCTGTTCCAGTACTCACCCACCGAATCATCATGTATTCGATTTTGCTTCACATAATTCCTGTGTATGTATTTTGCCATGTTCCAGTCAGAGAACTTTTCTGAAGCTGCATAACCCAACCCATACATTCTTGCCTCTGTCACGTATTTGAATAGATTATCAGCATAGCATCGAATCAGTTCCCCTCCTGCAAGTTCGCCTTGTAGAAACACTGTTATGTCAGCCAGATGATAGTAATTGGTAACAATATGATAAAGATAGGTGTGTGCCTCACGACCAACATTAGGAAGGTCCGTCCAATACTGGAAATCAAAGTCCGGTAATGCATCCACTTTCTTGTTGTATATGTGAGTGTGTCTAGTTAGTTTTTGTTTTTTCAACCAATCCAGGTTTTCACTATAGCGAGCAATTACGAATTCATAATCCACTGATTTATCCATTGTCTTTGAAAATGGCTGCCTATAAGTATTTGCTCTGGCCTTGTTACTGAGTTCATAAGCCGGCCTGCAAGGATAGGTCTCCTCGGGGACCCCAATTAATAATCGATTCACTATTTCCACTCCCTGCATGAAGGATTGGTCTTCACTGCCCACTTCAGATCGCCAGCCACCCAATAAACCTCTTGAGTATATGAAATATGATTCCAACCATGGCTGTATTTCGGCCAGTATCCTATTGCTTTGAATGGTTGGAATGGGGTAGCCATCAAATTGATAATAATTCTGGGAGACAGTTTTGTTTAAAAATCCATATTTCCTCAACGCTGCAATAGTATTCTTCACAAGGTAATCTTCAGTCCAATGGTTTGAAGTGTTGGCTGTACTACTCTGATCTGCATCAGCAGCACTGTTAGCCATACCTATTGGCTGTGATATTTCACATATTAGCAACCAATTGTGCTGTCCTACATGTGATGATGACTTGTGATGCTCTGATGTGGGACCGTTAATGACTACACGATGAAAAGGTGTGTCCGTATCAGGGAAATATATACGGGACTTGTTCTGAAATGCATGTGGAAGGTGGTCTACCTTCAGTACCACTATATGTATACGAATATATGATAACTGTTGCATGAGGTTACTCATCTGAAGTATATCCTTTCTCCTATTGGACTGTATGTTATCTATTAACCAATTCAATGGAGCTGTTGATATCAGCATGTCATAACTTAACTTAAAGCTCTTTTTGTCTTTGCGTACAACAGTTATTTGTTGCTTATCAATATTAACTTTGGTCACTCTATTGTTATAGTGAAACCATCCTTGTGGTAATGCTTTAGTTAACTTTTTCCATTGGATTCTACCATATTGTGTAGATGTAGTGTTTGTAATGTTGCCTCTGTCATCTTGTTGTCTTTCTTTAACAACCCAGTTGCTATTTATTTTCCTTGTATCAACTCCCCATAGTTTCTTGTTGTATTTCCTCATCATCAGGTTACACAGTCCACGCCCAAAATTCTTAACCAGCCAATCATCGTAACTTTCAATTCCATCTGCAACTTTAATTTTATTCATTGTTTCACGAAGACACTGTAAATCCACTTCATGAAGCGTTCCATTTAATAAATTGATATTTTTTTCCACTGGTTGCGGAATGAATCTGTGTCTACCATTATTATCTGTTACAAATATATACGAGCCCCGCCCAGCCACACCCCCTTGCTGCTGACCAGTTAACTTATCCGACTGCCAGAAACCACCGTCTGCTATGATGTCATTGAAGTATTTATTTGTTTGGGATTGTCCACCATTACTCCGCCAAATGAATTGCTCCCTAGTATTGTCCCCCATGACTCCACCCAGTTCTGCAGACATGACTTTGCCCAGTTTTGCAGCCACACCTCCTGGTTCAAATCCTTTCTCAAATACTATAACTTGTATTTTAGTGTGACTGAGTACACCAATATCATAAAGTCTATACAATGCCCCCAATGCGGTTGGTCCAGCACCTATCAGAACAACTCTTGTGCGTCTTCTTGTCTAAACAAGATATAAATGTGTACTATGAATGAACATAAATAATAATACGAAACAGTACTATATACAGCAGTAACAAGTATTAGAGTATATGTATCATTATACAGTCATAATATGATTATTATGAATTAATTTCTAGTGCAAAATTTACTGCTGAGTAAAATGTATGTAGCTGATATAAAACTAATTCTGTGAGCTGGTGAGCACTTGTATCTCACATAATATTGCTAAAGGGGAATTCTCAGGTTTACATTCCATTTAACGTGTGATACTATACTGTTTATTCTGCACTATATTTTCAAATGCCATGCATACACTCAGTGACAATAGTACATACATAATGGAGTACAGTGGAACCTCCGAATATAGAGGACCCTTTAGGACCTATATAAATTGAAGTGCTTTGTCCTTTATAGAGAGGTTGTTCTCTTTTTGGAGGTCAAAATGTATTAAACAAGTTCTATTTGGGACATTGATAAGTGTCCTTTGTTGAGACGTTTATTATACTGCGTCCCTTTCTCAGAGTGTCCACTATCGGAGGTTGTATACTGTAATGCATTATGAAATACTGCATGTGGTTCACTTACATTTTGTTCATTAGCATAAATGGATGGTTGTGGTTCAATTGTCTCATTAAAGGTACAACCTGAATAATAAGTAACCATATAATCTGCTATCAATTATAACAGCAGATATAAAGTGGAACTGTATCATTTATAAACAGACAACTGACAGTACTAGTGCTATAGAAATAAGCGGATCTGGATTGGGCCGGGAAACGTATACTATACCTATATGCTTGTGCCACTGATTCGGCGTGGATACTGATAGTCTGGCCGCAGCCCAGATCCAACCCATGTGGGAGGGTCTGATACAATGCAATAGAATTAGAGTTTGTGTAGAAAAGCCCTCAAAAATTTCGTGACATTGGGTCATAGTTTTTATTAAAATTAATTAACACTTTGCAATGCCTTTTTTTTAAACTGAAATTAAATGATTTCGGTGACATAATAAGTGCTCTATAGATTCTGATTGGTCACGTCGTCAGATTTCGGATGGCTTCACAAACTCTTCTATTGCCATTGTATCGCAGGCCCTTCCCCACACGGGTTGGTATTTCTTCACAACACACTAATGCATTGTGATACAAACAGTGTCTGGCATAGTTTCATGTGTAACCCGCACCCACTTTTACTCATCACACTTGGTCTGGGGACACATGCATGCATTCCAAATCGGTTCTGATGGAATGTTAATTATTATGCTGGATTACATGCCTGTTGAAATAGTAACATTCCACCAGAACCGATTTGGAATCAGTAGTGCGTCCCCAGACCACATTCCAGTATATAAATAAGTAAAAGTGGGCGGTTACCAGCACACATATATATCAGTAGTACTGAGTAGTATTGATACACCCACATACAAGTCACCAGTCCTGCACTGATTTTACACAGTTTCATGCATGATTGCATAGTATTGCCACATCGATTAATCGGCAAGGCATAATAGATAAGTAGACTACCATTGATGTAACTGACATTCCATGGGCATCTGACCCACCGCTGCAGCCCAACCTATGGCTAATCAGTGCGGGTGACACATCACTGATCGAAGGGTTCAATTCTTTACCTTAATTGAAGAAACTACCTCAGACTCAGTACTAGCCCATGCTAGTAGATTTATTTATAGTACGGTGGGCATGCGTGCATATATGCTGTACGTACCTTTCCTGATCCACGGTAATCCAAGGACCGTTTGATAACCAGCATGCCGTTCCTCTAGGCAATACATCGTCGCAGGCTCTATTGCAGGAGAAAACATTAAATAATAGATTCCAGTCATAACAACCAGCACCACCACCATCACCAAAGGTATAAATCTGCGTCGAAACACTACGTGCATGATTATGTAGCTCGATCAATCTATTATAACTGATGAAAATCAACGGCAATCTCAGCACGCGAAAATTGATATGGTGGGAGGAAATCGGAAATCAAAGGTTGACTGCATAGCCATCTACTAGATTTACATGTCAATAGTATTTTAATTAAAATCTTAAAGATTTAGTTTAAAGTTGAGTGGGCTTAACGTAATGATACCATACCATAGATTACCATTAATATCTCCATGGCCCTCCTAGCTGGCCCACCCTGCTGAGTACGTACTACCAAAGCACTCACTGATGGAATAGAGGCATAATGTGAGCTAGCATTGTTGACTATTATTATATAAAACTTGTAAAAACAATATAACTATTATTATTATGTGTGTTTGTGTCAATAATTATGATCATATGCCTAAATCATCAAAACTCTGGAAATTAGGTCGCTTGATATACTTAGCATATACGTCTGATCGAATTAGGTAGGTGTTCACCAGATATCTGGCTTTAGTAGTTTGCGAGGCCTCTTTAAGCCCTTTAATGAGATTCCTCCAGGTGACATCGGTTGGTTCCTTGTTTATCCAATACTCCATTGCGTCTCTCAGTTCTCCTTTGATGGGTGCTTTCAGCGCCTTTCTGAAGATTTCGCTGTCACTTTCCTCATCCACTACTTCTAGTATATCCTCCAGGCATGGTGACTTGTCTAGAAGTCTCTTACAGTCTAATAACCAAACAGATCAAAAAATACGACCATTACATGCACTGTAACACACCTAATTCACTACTAGTTGTAGTACTGTGGTCTACCTCTTCTGCAGTACCATCACAGGACACTTCTGTAGAAGATAAAAAAAAGGACACTAATCAGTCAAACTACGACTGTACGATGAGGTGTGGTCATACGTACAGAGTAAGACAAACAAGTGTTTATAAACTATAGTACTGTTTGGTAGGTTACCTTCGACTGATATATCAGATTGAGAACTAAGTGATGCTTTAAAATAATTACAACAACAATAATAAAATTAATATTATTACCAATGCTAGCTGGAATCCCTTTATTTCCTTCACTGTGGACACCACATTAGCATTTGGCAGACATTCACAAACTTGGCCATATTTGGAACACAAGCAAGTGTTCTGTATTCAAGGGGTGTGTCCATAATTTGAGAAGTGTCCATAGTCAGGGCTGAGCGAGGGATTCCAACATAGTTCGTGCCCACATACCTTCAACGGGTGGCTGATCCCCCTGGCCCCCTTGGCCCCCCTGGTCTCCTTTATTAGCTCTGTTAATTAAAGCACTAAACTGTTTCAGTGGATACCCAACTACAATGTATAATCATAATAATTATAATACTTAATAACTAGGCATGTTTGATAAACATACAGTCGCTTCCAATAACCTGAGAAATGCTTTGACCACTCCTACCACCCTTCATGTGCAATACACATAGGAACGAGTCCACTGTGTCCTGGGTATTGTATCCAAGTGAACCTCTTATCTTATCCAGTAACGAATATGCTCTAGTCTCCTCAGTCTGACCAGACGTAGCACTGACTAAAGTACTTTTTGCTGATTGTGTCAACAAGCCCTTCTCAAAGCAGACGTAAACGAAGCTCACAACTTCAGCAGAAACGATGACGTCCTTGAGTTTGCTCTGGTGTACCCTCAGTAGATGTCTCGCCTTCTCTTCCATTTCTATAAGCACATAATATTTCAGTTATGATTCTATACTACATAGTATACGTTAGAATACAATGTTGTGATGGACCAATCAAATTGATTGCTGAGGCACATTATTTTATTTAGGAAACCCCTGTGGCCTGCGTATTTTATATTCTTTAAGCAAGTAATGAATAACTTTATCGTTGGGCTTTAACATAGAGAGGGTTCAAAATGCTGTAACTTTAGGGGACTGAACTTATCTCCTCAAGCCCATATTTTAACAATGGAATAGCCTTAAAAGGTTATTATCAACTTCAAAAAGAGTGAAAACTTGTATACATACACCTAAGGGTGGGACTGATAGTCTTAAATTCCTTGCAGTGGTTCAAATATTCTTTCCTTGAGGGTTAATAACTAACATAAAATACTTAATAATACTGTTCACATCAGTTTCTAATCGAGTAGAATATATAAATCTCACCCTCACTAGTGTACCTGCATCAGTGCTGCCGGTGTTACTGTGGGTTGGTGAGGGAGTAGATATTGCTGTGTGGATGAAACAAGAATAATAGCAGTAATGAAATGATACATATATCATAGCAATCTGAATCAATTGAAATATAACTCTTAGTCTCATGTAACCAGCCCCTCCCACTCCTACCTTGAAGTGGGAGGGGCTGGCTATCCAAAGTCAACCAGTATCTCTAGTTAAGTTCAAAGGTCATCTCCCATTACGTTCAACATAAACTATCTCTCTAAATGGCTTACTTCGATTCATTATCTTCAATATGGCTGGTTTCTTCTTCAGTTCTTCTGCCAGAGCATAGTTTCCAACCTTTTGACATGCCTCTATAATGGCTGATATATTTGCCTCCTTCCCTTTAGTTTGAATCCATTCCACCAGTAACTGCTCCATGGAGTCCCGGGGAGTCTGTCTACCAGCGTCCATGCCATTCAGTTCAGAGTAAGGGACGCCTAACTGCATTCCAAATGACTTCCAATCAGCCGCTACTTCTTTAAGACGGTACGTGTCCATCATTAAGGTGATATATGACTCGTCGTGAACTGGAACTAAAATATACAAGACAAAACAATATTATAGTATAGAATTAGGAATTGTTGTACTCAAGTTGACAAACAAAATGGCGGCTATAGAAAACAAAATGCCTACATCATGTTTGCATACATGTCGCAATGGATTCATAGTTTACTGGTAACCACACCCACCCACACTATGATCGATTGATTACCTATATAATTAACCCCTTCTTTCCTACCTCTCCCTTGTCTCATTCTCTGTGAACCCAAGAACCAAGAATCTATATTGGTGGGTAATTGACAGCTAACCTGGTCCCTTTTTGGGCACTCTTGAGGCGAGATCATGGTTTCGAATGTCCTGTAATGCTTTAATTATGTCCCGCCAGTCTTTGGGTCCTTGTTTATTCCTGTACCAGTCAAGTACCTCGATGAGTTTGTCTTTGACCCCTTTCTGCGAACCCGCTCCCCTCTTAATCTGTTGGATGGAGTCGTAGTTCATGGGAAGGTGACAGCCAAACTGTTCCCAGCGCGGTATAACTCCGTATAGCAGGGGTACCAATACGGGGATATCCTCCTGTATGACTGATATCCCATACAAACGATGGATTAGGATAAATAAAGAGAAAGAACGACTTACCTCGTCCACAACCTTTTTCAGCCATTTTATCAAGTCTCCTCCCAATGGGTGTGGCAGATACACGTGCTACCACGTGGGCACTGGAGGAACAAAAGATGGCTGAGAGCGAAATGGATGAATCTGAAACAGAATGGGAGGAGGAAATTGAGCAGGGTACTTTAGAGGACGAAAAGGGTATTGTGAAGGCACTTAGACTAATAATTTACTAGCAGCTGTGTTTCTTTCCAGATATATTGCCTCAGATATTGGACCAAGATGGTAGCAACTCTCAACCTGCAGAAACTGAGTCGATTGAAGTGAAAATAGATGTATCTTCCAAGTCAAGGTAAGTATACATCATCGCTTACTGGAATAAAGTTTTATAAGTGCTTCAATTTTAATTGATGTAAGGATAACCCAAGGATTAGTGGTGGTGCCCCGCCCACTTCTTATGTGCAAATGATACTACTTTTGTTTTATAGGAAAAAGCGGAATTTTCTAGAAAAAGCTATGGAAGCTGCTGACAAAGAAAGAAGAATTAGTGTTCATAAAGTAATTTTAGATTGTTATTTATTCCATAAAGTACAGAGCATGTTCTCAGTATTACTCGTCCTATACTTTTAAGAAATTTTAGTTACTACTAATTCTTCGTATAAAAATAACTTGTCAGTTTGTCTTCACTCTTGTGACACTTATTTTGATGGTTATATTTACGATATTTTTCTCCAGGTGCATCTCCTGTGTTTACTATCCCATGGTATGTGTATCAGTAAGCAGTGTAATCAGCAGCTGGTACAGTCTGTAATGGTATCCATGTTACCCGCTACATTTGCTCTCAGCAACACCCACGATCTCGTTAAGGATAATGGACTTTCCAGGCTATTGAGATGGTTAGCCAATTGATAGAATTTGTATAATCATAGAGGGTGGGCGGGGCCTCTACATGGAAGTCTACCATTAAGAATATGTATAATTTAAGGTGATTATGTATTAATTTTTGTCACTGCATATTTCTTTTATTTGTTCAGGTTTTCATCCAGTGTTGATAGTCTGCTAGCCCAATGTAGTGACCTCCATAATGACATAGGTCCAGTAAGTGAGTATATGTGTGTGTGTGTGTGTTTCTTCCATTATTATTATTGATTAAGCTAATAATATCTGCTAATAATAGGATTATTATAATGATATTCAATTGCTGGTGTCATTGTTAAGAGGGCTGGGTCTTCGTACGCGAGTTATACTGGCATTAAAGGTACCGCCCACTTACATAATCGTAGCTCCGCCCCCTCAATATACAGCATTATTGTAACAGTTAATAACTATTATAGCCACACCTCCCGCCCACTCAATATTATACCTCCCTTCCTGGTTTGAGGTGTGTGTAGTTTGGGTTTGCATTATATGATGGTAGAATAAATTGTGTTCCTTTTTTTTTTTTTTTTTTTGCGTTCAAGTACATGTACATTGTATGTACTGTACATGTTTATCTGTAAGATTGAATGGTATATGGCACTATCCATTAGTCATGTTTGTTCTATGCTACATGCAATTCCTCTCTGATCTGTTTGTGTATCAAGTCCAAGTTGTCGGCCTGTTGTTTGTATTGTGTTTACTTATAAATTGCCATTGGATTTCAAGAAATGTTTCTACAAGTTTGTCATAAAAAGAATGCATGTTTTAGCCTGAGAATTATACTGCTAAAAAAAGCAAGCACAGTTAAGTAGCTTCCTTGTTATTGTACATGAAGTATTATACTATAATATACATGTATTGTAATGTATAGGGGTGTCTATGGTTTGGGTTGGCGCTGAAGGATGTCTTTGACCTTTCTATTTTTCTGGAGCTTATCTGCCAGTTCATGGTTACCCACAGCACCACACGCTCTAACTATCTCAGCTATGGTAGCCTTGTTTCCCTTGTCACGTACCCATCTGATCATCAATTCACGTAGGCAATCGTTTGGTGTCTTCCTATCACTGTTAATGGTGTCCAAGTCGTTGGGCAGTAGCCCCATGAACATCCCAAAGCTTTCCCATTCTGGTATAATGTCGCTGAGATGGTCTAACATTCTCTCCTCGTACTCTTCCTCACTGTATTTAACTGTATGTTAACGGGAGGAAATCATTATAAAGTGAATAACTAAACAGCTGGTTCACAACATTATGAATGGTTGCATTCTGTTATAGCTGGCAGCCCATTTAATGAGTGTATGTAATATTATTATGTGGGAGGGGCTAAGGAATGAGTCTTGATAGCGTAACATGCCCCCTCCAATGTATAGCTTACCCAGTCCATTTTTATGTGAGTTTTCCAGTTTATCAGCTTTCATGTTGTTCCTCATGGTTCTGAGTGTATCGATAATGTCCTCCCAGTTCAGTTGAGGTCTAATCTTGTGCAGTACAGCTGTCATCTTGTCTTTGGCGTCTCTCCTAATCGGTGCACGGCTGATCTCCTGTATTGTATCATATTTAACATGGAGGGCAGTACCAAACTGTTCCCACTCGGCCACCACAGGCTCCAGTAGATACATCAACACTCTCAAATCAGACAACTCAACTATAGAAATAGACAAAACATGCTTAATGAAATTGTTAGAATCTGTTGGTGTTTGCAGTAGCTGATATACCTTTCCAAATATATATCTATTATATGCAATTGGTTAGTTGATGAAAGATGTGTATCTTTTGGTTTTAACTAGCAGTCCTACAGTCTGCAATGCTACTCACCTTTTCCTATGGGTGTTTCTTGAGTTGGTTTTTGATCTGCTTCTGGTTTTTGATCTACTTCTGGTTTCTGATCTACTTCTGGTGTTTCTTGAGTTGGCTTTTGATCTAATTCTGGAATTTCTCCTGACATGATGTTCAAATGTTTTCTTGTAAAGTTTCTTTAACTTGAGTTTAGGCTAATAAAATGCTGACAATGCTCTGATCACTAGCTTGCAGCATCATAAGATTAGGTTATGAATATTATTACAAATTGCTGTAAATATTTGCTGCTCGTGAATAATAATATAATTAAATTCCACCCATAATATATTATTCTTATACATTGTAGTGTATAACATACACTAATTTATATGGCAAATAGTTCAATGTGTACATGCTTATATATAATGTATACACATACCAATGTTTCATAGTATGTAAAATTACCATTCTATACTGAATCGGTCTTGTATAGTTTCATATTCCATTGTCAGCTACATACAATTATATACTATATTCCTCAGCAGAACACGTACTGTATTATAACAATCTGTGCTGTGTTATTAGTAAAATAATTATTTTACATTAGAATAATTTGCTTGATACAAGAAAAAATTATCTTTATGTTTGTTCTGCAAGATAAGAATACATAGAATACATGCACTGACAACAGGATTATTTATAGTAGCTTAATTCATAGCTATATAGCTAGACTACTGTATATTGTGGATGTAGAGGGTAGCCCCAGTCCTATTCCATAGCCCCAGTCCTGAACCTATTAAATAAGAATGAATATAAATATTTTTAAAGCTGGATTTGGAATATAACTCTTCTATTAAAAGGTCAAATTATGGATTTTGACCTTTTTGTTGCTCATTTAAAGCAATTCATTGAGTACCATAATATTCTGACTCCGCCTTAATAAAATACATATACAGTATATAGTTCATAAAATAATTATCCATTATAAATATAGGTAATGCTTAATGTGTGAGTGTTGAAGAGAAAAATTGTTGAAGTACTCTTAAAGTGGGGTTATAGAATCACACTAGCAAACATTACAATCCAAAATTAATGTGAATGAGTATGCAACATGAGAAAAGGAAAAAAAAATCCTATAATCTTAAATTGCATGCTTGTTAACATTGACTCCCAGTTGTAGTGTTGGCTGGTGTCAATCTAGCTTGCACATTACCCAGTCCACCCAATCATAATTATGCAGTGTTCAATGTATGCCATACATTTTATACATGGATTGTATAGTAAGTAGCCTTTTATCGTTTAGGCATTATGATATACCTTACCTATTTCTCTGGTTGTCGCTGTAGTATCTTTTTCTGGACGTATTCGTTCTTCATGAGTTTATCACTCAGTGATAGATCTTTAATGGCCTCACATGCTTTCTTCAGGCATTGCACGGTTGCCTTCTCCCCTTTCTGCTTTATCCATTCGTAAAGCAGCTTATAGAAACAGTTCTCGACAGTTTTTGCATTGTCGATTTCTTCAAGTTCATTCGGTTTCAACCCCATTTGGAGTCCAAACTGCTCCCAGTAAGGAACCACTTCCGTTAGATGGTTCAGCATATTGTCAATGTATTCAGAGTCACTGTATTCCACTATATATACATGTTTATATGATATAATAGTACAGTAGCAGTATAATAATATATTGGCTATGTAATAAGTTATATATATATATATATAGCTACTTTACATTACAAGTTGTTTCCTCACCCTTTGCAATATACATGTAACAAAACATAGCCAGCATGTAGTGGTCACTGTTTTGGAAATTTTCCCTCCCCCACTCTCTCTCTCTTTCTCTTACTTGTATATCAGTAGCCATGCAATATCCAGCTGGCTTATACACATGTACCATGCACGTATTATCATGGCCATTAAGCTTACCTTTCCCTAGCTGGCGTAGTTTTTGTGCTAGAGCGTGATTTTTCAAAGTCTCTGTGCTCTTGATAATCTGATCCCAGTTTAATAGATTCTTCCTTCTTAGTGTTATCAAAACCTCAATCATCTTGTCCTTGGGTGATTTTCCATCGCTTTTTTTCTCTATTATTTCTATTGTTTCAACACTGAGATTTAGAGCATGGCCAAACTGCTCCCAATACGGAGCAGCTGGCCTCAGTATGTCTACCAGCTCTGGTAAGTCAATTGAAGTAACTGAAATCAAGAAACAAGTTTAAAATATTTTCCATAATCAACTTTAAAAGTTACCTATTCCATCTGGTTGTGGCAGTTTAGCAGCCATTATTGCTGATAGAGCACTTCAACAAATTTTTTTGGAGCATTGAATTTTGTTATCTATTTGCTGTATCATATATACTATTACAACAATGATGATTATTATTGATTGTGGAGTATACTGTTACACTAGAATATTTCCCTACTTCCTTTTATGTATAATACAGTATATAATAATAGTGCATACATACATGTACAGTACATACATGTACATGTATACTGAACGTGTAGCCATACATATTATGCTATGTTTTATGTATGTTTATGCACATGTACCTAGTGCTTCCTGCTATCCTACTCACATGTGAAAAGGGACCTTTTCTGGCAGCCTGTATATAAACACATATACTTCTAGTGCTATACGTGACAGTGTATTAAGTAATGTAATGTATGCTGTAATGTATAAGTAAGTACTGTTCAACTGTTTTGCTTAATCTTTGATTAGAGTATGTTTTAGTGTGGGCATTTTTCAAATGGTCCACACTAAAAGTAACTAAGTGTGAATATTCCATTTTATTGTACGTAACAGATAATACATGTACATGCATGTACATGTACATGTATTGTACATATATCAAGTGTTTTATGTATGTAGACTAATGCACATATACTGTACATGTACAATGATCAATGTAAACAGGAGTTGTTCTACATATTTATAAACTGTGGTGACTTCTTCACAGTATCAAACATAGCAAGAATCCAGTATTATTATTGTCATTTAGTCAGTGTTAGTGTCAATATCAATGTATCAGTATTAGTGTCAGTGTTACGTTAGCATAGCAATCAATATCAGTGTTGATATTAGTATGTATCAGTGTTAGTATCAATATCAGTGTTATTTAGTATCTATCTCCTCCTGTCCATCCGACCATTGCTTTACTTTGTCTGCCAAAGTATTGTCTCTGATACTGCGACAGGCTCGTACCAGCTCTGCAGTGGTCGCTTCGTCTCCTTTCTGGCCGATCCATTCAACCATTAGTTCATCGAAGCACTCATAAGGTGTTAGCCCATCGCTGTCTATGTTTTCGAGTTCAGTATTTGGTACACGCATGAACAAACCAAATCGCTTCCATTTCGGAACCACTTCTTCAAGTTTCTCCAGCATTTTTTCCACAAATTCTTCCTTTTTATACTCAACTATGGTAAACAAAGTATGAGAATCATGCACAGCCTTTATTTTAATGTCTGCTAACCTTTGCCAGTCTGTGGTAGTTTACTAGCCAACGCATTGTTCCTGAGCCCTTTCACTGCTTTAACTATATCTTCCCACTTTAGTTCCGAGTTTTTCTGGAGCTCTTTTAACAAGGCAGTCATCTTGTCTCTTGGCTCAGTTCTAATTGGTTTCTTACTAATAGTGTCAATGGTGTCAGGATTGATGCGTAGTAAGTGCCCAAATTGGTTCCATCTTCCCACCATTGGCTCTAGCAGTTGAATAATCTCTACTAAGTTATCTTGGGTCACTTTAATACTTGTATCATCATCAGTCTTGGCTACTACCTCTATGTAAAACAGTCAGGACTTATTATATATGTTCTTTTATATACAGTACAATGTATTTATATAAGGAGAAAGGGGGGACTTCATATTATTATTGGGGCATGCAATATTGGCGAGATTGAAATGCATGTTTATTTCTAGCTTTAATGTAATGGCTTGTTGGTGATTAAGGGGTCTTTACATGCATGGCCCCACATTTTTCTCTGTCTTAATTAACTATTTACCTTTTGTTTTTGTGTCTTGAGCTTGTTTAGCCTCTGCCATTTTTGTTGTTTTCTGCTGATGCCAATGCTGACCTAAGCATATGTAGCTTATGAATATCATTCCCCACCCCTAAACTACTGACTGATATAACATGTATAGGGTGTGTGTGTGTATGTGTCTGTGTATGTATGTGTGTGTGTGTGTCGTGTAATGTTATAGCATTCCATTACTCACGAGGTTGATTAGATAGGATTTGATATTTACTATTTTGTAATGATTTCATAGTAGCCTCAGATTCAACATATAGGGTCACGAATACACACTTTGGCTTGCATTTTTTGTGCGTGTGTTTGTGAGAAAAGGAAGTTATTGTTGGGAATAATACCAAGCTGACATACATAATAATTGTTAATTTACTAATTGTCATAATGTTTTTAAGTTAAAAAGTCGGAAACCAGCTATTGGGTCATATTAAGACCAATAATACTTAATAACGCGAGATATATA
>JAYJLX010043473.1:0-13589 GCA_036873525.1 Chalinula nematifera
GAAAATATTTTTTGTATTACAATAAAAGGGGCTTAAAACGACAAATCAGAATGGGACGGGGAAAAAAATAACGTGTTGATAGAACTGAAGGCAGTGTCCTAATCCTGAGCTAATACAGCAACACATAGCATCACAACTTGGACTAGAAATAGCAATAAACTTATCTGATAAAATTTGTTCCTCTTGTTATAAATTTCAAACAAATATAATCAGTAAGAAAGTCAGAACCCTCTAGTGATGCTTCACTAATGTCCTTAATCGAAAATCTACTGTAAAAAGCGGGAGAAAAAAGACGCATTAGCTTTAACAGTATTTGTAGCCAATTCCTTGCTACAACAAAGGCATTACTTCTACCCAAAGTCTCCAGCAGGCATCTCAACTTGAATGATAAAGATAAATTGACATGGGAGATTGATAGTCAAGTTTTCATCTCGCTGGTTGTTGCATCAGTTTGCAATACAACTGGGAAACCACAATAAATTTGGTGTAATTTTGTCAAATGGTGATATTAACCAGTCTGTCATGGGCTTTGGGTATACAGCTGCTATACAAGAAAGTTTGTACACACTAAAATAACTACACAGCTGAGCACATCATTGCATCGATTTCACCCCTATACCACAGAAATCCCTACCAAATGGTAGGAGTACACAGGATGTCACTCATGTAAAAAATCCATAATTAATTCAATTGGGTTATCACTATGCTATAAAACAGAGGGAACAATCAGAGGTGCTCAGATATTGATACGGCCGTCTGGCTGGATGTTTTAATGGTGACGATCAAGATGCACCCATTATGATTAAAGGAGATGAACTACCAGAACCAGTTGAGAGTCTAAAGAGCAATGCTGAGGAAGCTGATATGACGAATATGGAGCCGGGCATGTTAAGTATAGAGATGTCGAATGAGTGCTTCCCCAGACACTGCTGGATGCATGTGTACAACATCACATCGGTGAGGAATTTTCGATAAAATCGGTATAACAAAGATGTTGTTCAAATAAGTGCACAATGCTAAGGCAGAAAATATGTAACTAGTACTGTTCAACAAACCTTACACAGGCACTTGAAAAAGATCCAAATTTGTCCACTATCAATAAAGACTGTTTAATTAAAGAGAACAATGCAAACCCTCTTCATAGTAACTGGGTGCGATTACATCCCGTACTTTAGATCTATGGAAAAAAAAAAAAACCTTTATTGATCAGCTTTGTCAGCATGCCAGTTTCATATAACTGGTGGTTACATGGTTGGACATAACGCAAAGTCGCAAACCTTTCCTGATTCCTGATGGTCTCTTTTATCCGGCTAATCGGACTCGGAGTAGTATACTTCAAGAGGCATCTCTCCATTTTCTCATCCAGATACAGCTGTGAAACACCAGAACAGCGAGAATCTATTAGAGTAAAGTTGTGAACCGAGCCCGGCGTTGTGAACAGTGCCGAAGAAGAACGAATACCTTCCATAACGTCATTGGAACTGCACTGGTCAAGAGCGTGCGTGCTGACCTATATAGAGTCGTCTTAGATGATATAATAGGCCTGAAACTGATTTCTCTAGAAGTTGTTATGAGAATATTTAGCCTCGTATTTAGCAGGGCGCATAAAGACGCCATTTTATTAAATTTAAGTTAGTGTTCTTGCATGGACTATTGTTCTTGCAAATAAAATTGCACGCGCACGTGACTTGAAGATGCGGTATATGCGGTTAGCGATTCGACTGAAAAATAATGATCATAACTATCATATGCATTATGCATAGTATTATATAATTATATATAATATCTATGGCATATGCCAGCTACATACGCGACTCGACGCGATACACCAGTCTAGGTATGGGCTGTGGGCTAATGTCGATTTGGTCTCGGCCGTGTTTCTCGACATCAAGTCCTCCTCGTCAATTTGTAATTTGGATACCAGTCGTCGGTTTACTCATGCTGGTTTTGTTAGCTCTATACTTTAGAACCACAGGTGAGACCTGCAACCACTGATATTACCGGCATAATTATATTTTATAATCATTTTTTATTGTGGATCACAATGCCAGATTCGAATGTAGTGAAGCTATCTGACTTAAGTCTCAGAGTAATAAGGTATATATATCAAGTACTGCCGCGTATATATGCCGGCAATAATATAAGGACTATCACAGGAAAAAATCATTTGATTTCCACTCAGTCAAACACAATGTTTGCAAAAATATGTTTCACATAGATTTCCTATTTATCCACAATCCTTGTGAAAAAAAAAACACAACACTGATTATAACAAAAAGATGCACTAGTACAAAAAGATGGACTAGTTATTAAGTAAAAACACAATTGCACAATGCGGCCGGTTTTCACCATGATTTCACACTGAATCATTGTGTATTTTGCTGAAAAACCAAACGTTGTGGCTACAAATGATCTTATATGTTTTGATTTTTTCCTGTGAGATCTCAGAGGCGGCTATCATAGGACTCAGAGGTGCAACAAGGCCGACACCGCTATAATTGCATTCCTGACATTCCATGCGCTAGCAATACTTCGGTTTCGATACCAGAAGCTTATGCGGACGGTATTTTAATACTTTGGTATGATTGCTTACCATGCCGCTTATATCGCCATGCTGATTTTCAGCTTGACTGAATTATTCTTTGTAGACGAGAAAAATGTTTCTGAACAAAATATGAAATTGATGATGCTGGGATCGATGGGGATCGCACCTGTCAGGTGGATGGTTTGTACCCTAGCGAACCCAGCATATCTTGTATCGATCGCCAAAATCACTAGAAATGAGCAAGAAAACAAGCTGCCATCGCATATACCCTATATATGCACTCTTTATCATGGGATTTGGACTCCATTTTTCCAAACGAAATTGGATCACAAGCTTGTCGCACCTCATCCTCTGGATCTAGATATCGTCTGCAATGCATGGGCATGGTTGAAGCAAAATTAATAACTAGGTCGGCCATCTTGGTGCCGGTACAACTTTGTATGCTAAGGTATAGTAAAACTTGATATAATTTTGTACATGCAATTGCAAAAATGGCTAAGTAAGTTCGTTAGAAAAGCATATTACTAGTTTTTTTTATATGATTTTGCATAACATATATACCTAGCTGAGTTGTCTCGCTTTGAAAAAGATCCGATTCTCTGCAATCGCAATATGAAGCTCCTATACAGCTCTGATTACACCAAGATGGCAGAATATCCGATAATTTACGGAAATATACTAAAAAATGAACTGGTTAATTAAGTTTGTAACGCCCATTGCAGATGATCTATAGAAATTTTCTTCAAAAAAAAAAAATAATAAAAAAAGAAAAACGTGACAAAAACACAGGCATTTTTACATAAGGGCACAGTAGGGCAATACCCCGACTAAAAAAAAAACAACTTATTGTTATTATCGTACATTGTGATTTAATAAAATATTTAACCACTTTTAAGAACACTCCTACTCATACTTTATAGTTAAAACTACTAAGTTAAAGCCATATAACGACGGTAACCCATTACCCATGCAGCTGTATAAACTTTACATTTGAATGAAAACTATAATTATTATGCCCTATAGCCTACGACTTCCATTTTTTTTGGAAACGCAAAAACAAAAAAAACTAAAAAAAAAAGAAAAAAAACTATAGCGAGAATGACTAAGAGCAGCGACATAGACCCCCAACAAAAGTATAATGAAACTTAAAGTGGGGCTGGTATGAGGGAGCCAGATGGCAAAAGAATAATTGCAAAACTGATTTGCAATTCATAGTAGGATATATAGTAGTCAATTTTATCGTCTTTCTGGCTCCCTCATACCAGGCACTGATGGTCATGCAGGCGTCAGTGAAACTTTTGTCCCCTGTAAAATTTTTCTTAGGACGGAGTTATCACGTATTGAATTTTGCCATAGCAGTGAGTTCGAATAATTTGTCCTATACCTCAATAAGAGGAAGTGAAAAAGGGAGTGATACATAGAGAGAAAGAGAGAGTTGTAAATTTCCAAAAGACAATGTTGATGTATTGTAGTGTTCTCTTTTATCATCAAGAGTACATGCATGGTTTCAGTGTCTGTGATCAGCGCATGCAAGGCCGGTTCAGTCCGCTCTGTCCTAGCCAAGGACAAATTTTTATTGACTGCATGTCGTAATATTTTGTTAATGGGGACAGAAGCGGAATGAAAACGTCTACATGATTCTTTATACAATTGAAAACACCGCACTATTATATTGCTGGTTAATCAGTGCCTATGGCCTGAGTGTGCATGGCCATGCAGTTGTATGTACAATGAAATCTCCTAGGACAATTTTTTATTGACTGTAATGATATTTTGTCCTATAGGCTAGGACAAATTGTTACTAATAAAAGGGAGGATAAAATTTTACTGAAATAAGTTTGTCCCTACAAATTTTATTGTACTGAATATTTTGTCCGACAACATATACTACGTACAGTAAAATTTTGTCACCCAGACATTTTTTACATGGTACAGAATTTTCAGTGACAGTCCACGATTTGTTTCACTACTTTTATATGCTGCTTTCATTCCTACCTTTTGTTACATGCATGCATGATCTATCTTGTTTCCCATGATACTTTTTTTAGAACAGGAAATGATTTTTATTACAAAAATTTATCATTCATTAATAAAATTAGTTCATTAAAATTAGTTAATCAAGTATTTAATTAAATACTACACCCATTTTTACTTGATACACATGTACATGTGTACACGTACACATGTATATACACGTACACATGCATCATACACTTCTTTCTTTGAATGGCGGATTTGAAGATTCTCGGGCACCTTGCTATGTTTATTTATAGCTACTATTTTTTCTTTGAGACTATCAAAAGGAACTCTCCGAGTCCCGGATTCTGGCGCTTCTTGGTGTGTACTCCATTAATATTAATTTTACTGCTTTAAAAAAGCACTATAGGTGTGCAGAAGAGAAAGAAGAAAAAAAAAAATTAGGCATTTTTCCGTAGGGCTTCAGGAATCCGTAATAGGTAACGGCTGATTTGCAGGTCAAGTTGTAAAGATAATTGTATATTCTAGGCCAGTTTTTGGAGCCTGAGCTCTTCTAATTTCTGAAATTAGATCTTGTATTCATGGTTGTTTTATAGTAGTTATGTAGTGCTGTCACTGAAAACCAAGCTGAAACCCCCCCCCCCCCCCACCCCAAAAAAAAAACCCCTGAAAAACCAGGCTCATTCCTATTATGAAAGCTGTTCACGCACTTTCAGATGATTGTAGTCTGGCTTTAGTGTGCTGGTGAACCATATACTATACCAAGGGGGATTGGAAACTGATGCTCAAGTGAGCAATAATTTTATGATACCATATATGCATTCTGGTCAGTTTGCCACAAATCAATGGTCACTGGTACGGAAAGGTCACGAGCTACGCCCAAATATTAGTGTAATGGTGCAGTATATACACAGCAACTTATTCTTTTGCTTTTTTTCATTGCATATAGACCTCATTATCATTTATAGCCGTACTTAGACTTGACAGTATGTTTTTACCTCTCTCCATTACTGTTCACACAAGCAACGACTCACTGACTTTGATTGAAAAACAATGCATGGTGTCTACTAGCACTGATGAAAAATCATAAAAAAAAATCACTTATCTGAACTGAAACAACAAACGATTCCAAAACTGTTAAAATACAAGATCATAACATATTTCATCATGTAACTAAACAAGTGATGTGTTCATTTTTTGCCTGGAATGTATATTATATATGCACTGAGTGATGAAAGAATGAATTGTTGTCATAGAAGCCATATAGAGATCAAAGCACTTGGGATGATATATCACTATATTAACTTTTCACAGTTATCGGCTCTATATGGTTTCACTGTAAAAACTACAGTGTGATCAATATACTGACCATCATAACTAGTGCACTAACTGAGTGTGGCGAACCCTCACCACAATATGCAATGATTATGCTAATACACAGATCCACACACACTGAGTTCTACATACCGTAAAACGGGAAATTTTCACTGTGGTTTTAATTCCTATAAATTATGCCTCCTGACTACGAAAATTAAAACAATGAAAATTGTTTACACTATATAGAGCCTGTAGGCAAATTGAGCTCATTGTATGAAATTAAACAAACAGGAATATTTAAAACATGAAATTTTGCTACAGCTGAAAATTTCCCGTTTTACGGTAGATCCCATGCAGCTCCAGTTACTTCCATGATTGTGTGCTCGTGCACTAGCACATCTAAAGCTAATGAACACTGAAAGCTATCTCCACAAATAAACTATTTCTCTGTCAGTTTTTTTTTACGTACACTACATGATATAGCATGCAGTGAAAAGCTTACCACTGCAGATTTTCAAAAGCTAAGATATGTTTTTCACTAACTGATAACTAAGAACAGCCGCTGCTGGCATTGATGATGGTAGCCTTCCTTCTCAGAAAGTTTGAAGAGATTTGATTGCTTGGTTATGGAAAACAAACCATTCAAAAATTTCAAAGGGAAAAAGTTTTGCTAACACGCTAAAAAATAATATACCCTCCCCCGCTTTGCGTGGTGAGGATAACAAGGATATGAATTGTTGTCAATACTATAGAAGCCATAGAGATCAGAGCACTTGGGATGATATATCACTATTAACTTTCACAGTTATCCATATGGTTTCACTGTAAAAACTATAGTGTGACCATAACTATATATAGTGCACTATAACTGAGTGTGGCGAACCCTCACCACAATATGCAAGATATGTTTTTCAAACGATCCGCCAGATGCTGAAAAACAAGCAAGAACAGCCATTTGCATTGATGATGGTAGCCTTCCTTCTCAGAAAGTTTGAAGAGATTTGACTGCTTGGTTATGGAAAACAAACCATTCAAAGTGAAAAAGTTTTGCTAACACACAAACAAATAATATACCCTCCCACGCTTTGCGTTGTGAGGGTAACAAGGTGTTTAGAACACCATGCAGGTATGCCTGTCATACCATGGTGTTCACAGGGGTCATACCTTTTGCATACGATAGTTTTTATAGTTATACAATAGGACAAACCACAACTATTGTTCATCTGTACACCTTCAGTGATATTCATTAATCCCTCAGGCTCTGCCCTCGGGATTAATTGAATATCACTTTGTGTGTATGATAAACACAGTTGAGGGGGGGGGGGGTGTAATATCTATTACATATACGTTAATTGATATAGCAGATTCGACTATATATCTGTATGAAATATCATATAGGCCTAACTTTATTAATCATTCTTTTAAAAAATACTATATGCTTTGATAGGAAGAGTGGCGCTCCACCCATTACAACAGATGATCAAAACGACAGATATACACCAAACGAATCCTCCACTAGTATATATACTGACTCCTCCCCTTTATCATCAAATATTCACATTGTTGTATCAGTTGATCATACACTATTGGACGGACTAGTTGCTATGATACAATCAGTTATAGAACATACTAACAGTAAGGACAATACTGTGATACATATCGTGGTGAACTCAACAAACAGACAACCTATTGAGAATAGACTAACCTGCTCACTCAGTATACCACACAATGTACAGGTATAATACACATACAGCATCTAGATACCGTTTATACTGATATACTTTATTCCACTGATTAGCTGACTTTCAAGACATTTGATGTACCTGATAGTTTCATTAAGCTAATCAAGGTTATTAACAATGCTTATTTGGCCAACTCAGCAAACTTTGCTAGATTTTTCTTTAGCCAGTAAGTTTATACAATCGATATCGGAATAAGCTCTATATCCACTTATAGATTATTCCCTGATCTGCCATATGTATTGTATTTGGATGTGGACATTATTGTACAACATGATATTGGTGAACTATGGAGGGTTATCATTAACAGTAAGAAACTACTAGTAGTAGTGCCAAGGTAGAAGTTGTTTGTGGTTCTCAATGATGTATCTTGACCTATATATTTTATCGTACAGATATAAAGTATGTAAACGTATACTTAAGCATCCCATCTTACCTCAATACAGGAAAAGGTTTATTGATTTAACTTTAATGATAAAGATTGAGTTCCTCGTTATTATGTTCTGGTTTTTCATTGTATAATTATTCACATACACACATATGCATGCAGATATGGAAAAAGCCTAAATACAATACTATGCCCCAATTTCAATGCCGGTGTCGTTGGATTTAATCTGGACAAATGGCGGAAGGACAGAATGATGGATGAAGTGGTATACTGGATGAAAAGGAACTTAAAAAAACCATTGTGGGGTTTTGGAACCCAGCCTATCCTTCATGTAGTATCAGTAGATGATTATGAGGCAGTTGATGAGCGATGGAATGTTGATGGCTTGGGATTCAAAAACCTTACTGAGAGTAAGGTAGAGAATGCTTATATACTCCACTGGAATGGACAAGGTAAAGCCAATGTACTTTGAACCACTGTTTAAAGGGCCTTAATTTAGCACTTTTTAGCCAGTATAGGGATTTATAATACCGTAAACGCGGATATTTTTAACTAAATTTTACACGTTTTTAATTTGACAGATTGAAATAGTGCATGCGCAATACTTCATACACATGTTTCAAAATTTTATACGCTTTTAATTTAACGTTTTTCTCAAAAAGTTAAATTAAAAACACTGTTAAAATAAACCACTTATATGGTAATAGTGCTTGTTAACTGTGTAAACTCCAGTCTGGATGCGGACTAAACAAACACTGGTAGTACTACTCTTCTACAGTGGAACCTCAATTATCCGGACCCCTTTGTTCTCGGCAATTTTAAAACTGTCCAGATAACGGAAAATTCCGGATCATGGAAATGCCCTTAAATTATACCAAGAATACACATCCATACATAGCCTAGGTGTTCACCCTCAATTTTTGCCTGGTCAGCAATTTTAATCATTAATAATTCTTAATAATTCTTAATTAATCAGTGATTATAAATTTTTTGTTCAAGCTTTTAAGTCCAGGTAATCGAGGTTCCATATAAACGAGGTCCGGATAATCGAGGTTCCACTGTACCTGTTAAATTATTGGTATAGCAATAAATGCTAAAATTAAGATGTGTTAATTTAGAAAAGTCAAAAAAAGTAGTTTGAATGCTGATGGATGATAGTGGTGTATGATAATGCCTTACTGATCCCGCAATGTACACTTTTTTTTGCACAATAATCTATACTGACTCTGCCACACATAATGAACCTACAATTATGCATACAGACTGTTGGAATTGGAATTTAATTTTTTGGAGTACTTGAAATTTTGACATTTCTTTCCAAAACTGCCAGACAGCAAATTTTTTTCTGAGTCAAACAAAAAAACTCATCTTGTATAAATATTTTGTTCAGTATGCCATTTGCACTATGATTTTGTTTTCAGATAAACCCTGGGGACAGCGTATGGAAGAGGAAAGTGAATATCACAGACAGAAAGAATATGATAAAATATGGCACAGTTATAATGTTGAAATATGCAATGGGAGAGGAACGTGTGTACTGAATAATGATACAGTGACCACAAGTAAGGCAGTCTGTCACTGTAATCCAGGCTACACTGGGGAACACTGTGAGAAATAATCTATACCAACACACACAAACTTTTTTTTATCAAAAATCACAATAATTATATATTTTTTTGTTTTATTAATTATTATACAATTTATAATCAGGTGTTTCATGCAAAGGGTAGTGACTATATTAAATCATTTCTTCAAAAAAAAAGTAAAACGAATTTTACAATAATTGTTTGTATTATTATAATATAATTATACAAGACTTAAACACCAAGTTTGTTAATCACTTGTACTTTTTAACACCTATTAATTAACTTTATTATAACTATTATCAGTGTTGTTTGACTGTTTCATTAAAAACATCCCTTGTAACTGTTGAAACGATTCCCTGTGAATGGAGTATATACTCCACATCTATCACCCTATGTACCAGTAAACTCACCGGGACATGGAGTACATCAGTGGCTGCATAATTTAATAGGAACAGTTGTGAAGATGGTACACCCACCAAATTATTAGTGTCTAATATATTGTCAATTTGACTTTTATCTGTCGGAAGTGGTAGTGGTCGGTAGTGATCGCAGCCACGCCCACCTAATTCTCCAGGAAGGGCGGAGTCCAATGGAACCCATGCAGGTTCAATGTTACTTTCCAATGTGCTTATTGTTGTTATTTCATCTTTAAACACTTGAAATAAGTAACGATGACATAATTCAGGGGAATTCCCCTCATCGAGGTGTTGCTGACTACTCAAGACAGTATCACTGGTTCCCAGGATATCATCGGTACAGAGGTTCTGGTGTTCACTCCTATCCTTATCTTGCTTGATATTCTTGAAGAAGGTAGAATAAGACTCACAAAGGCTATCTTTCATTTTTATAAATGCAGGGTAACAACGTGTCCAGTGCGGTACTAGTGCTACTCTAATACAGTGGTCCAGGTACACTGATGGATCCTCAATATGACCCAAATCACTGTGTAATGAATAAAACAAATGATAATCAATAATGAATACATGATTCAACAGATCTATTTACATGCCATGGAAGTACATGGTCTGTGGACACACATACTTTTCACTTATACAAGACAAGAATTGCAAAAATATTACAGCCAAATAGAATGCTTTGTATATCACTTATATATACTGTGGCTTAATCTGTATGTGTTAGTGCAACTAAACACAGTATGTTGAGTAGGCTTGAAGGATGTAGTGTCACATACTGAATTAACCCACAGTGTACAAATCAAGAGCATGCGTATTCCGAAACCACTTCCACAGTTTATAAAATGGGCGTGGCTATACCAACAACTGAATAGGTGGTATACCATGTATGAATAACAAATGTAGCTAAGTTTAATTGTTGAGACAATATATACGAGATATAAGTGTACTTAATTACTATAATTTCTTACCGGAAATAAGGTCGATACGACGATTGAAGCTTCTTGTAACGATGCAACGTCACCATGGTAACCCAGTTTCTCCAACTGTATATAGCATTGGCTTTGTCAATGGCTAATTGATCAATTGGCTTGGCCATTTTCGATTGTAAGCTGATGTGTGTATGTGTGTATATGTGTAAAAATGAAGCAAAGTTATGAATACAAGTTTTCCAATAATAATTTGCTTTATACTGTAGATTAAGGAAAAATTTCTGTCGATTAGGAATTTTTCATTGATTGCCAAAATGACGAAAATAAAGCTAGTATTAGTTAAATAAAACATGATAAGAATGGACGAAAATTCCATTCAGTGCCGACAAAAATATCCCAAATAACCTATACTTGGTGTATAGCTAATTTAAGATTGGTTCACAATATAAATGGTTGCATCCATTACGACAGGAAGCCAAAGTAAACGAGTACATTAACGCAAGAATACAGCTAGCCCAAGCAAATATAATCTTTTATCTCCATTTAGTCATTTAAATTGACTTCCGATTGTAACAGTTAAGCCTAGTTCACAATATGACGCTAGCTAGTGCGACATTGCATGGGTGATTTGACCTTTTTGACAAAACATTTACATTGGAATAGACTACGATTCTATTCCAGCGTCAACGTAACGTCCCACTAGCGTCATAATATTGTGAACTAGGCTTTATATTGTAAACTATAGCCTTAACTCTGAGTACTTACTGTTCATAGTTATCATCGAGTCTATAAATCAACTTCAATAAAACAATGATCACGCCCATCACTCGAACACACACTGTACCCGTACCGAGGGGACCCTGTATTCTATGAGTACCCAAGCTGAGATCATGACACAGTAGGAGGAGACGCTTCAGTAATGGCTTCAAAGAATCTGTAATTGGAGGAAAGAATATAATGAGATTCATTGATTAATATTAATTTTAATTGATTATTAATTTATTCAATTTATGTACATAAAGTACATAAAATGTACAAGAATTATACGTATATGTTACAGTGTATAATAATATAAGTTATTAAAATATCAGTGTCTAGTCTGTTATTAATAGATAATATCACAAACTGTCAACAAAAAAAAAATGGCTGAAGGTCTTTGTTCATTCAAGGAGCAATTTGATGACCAGTTGCAATGCAGTGTATGTTTGGAGCAGTACACTAACCCCAAGGCACTACCTTGCCTACATTCATTCTGTTTAAAGTGTATTGAACCAATACCAGTGGCAAAAAAGGTAACCTAGCTTAATTCATATTATACTGTACATGTATATACATAAAACTGATGCTAAATTGATCTGTTGTTTGTATAACAGGATGGTAAATACTACATTAGCTGTCCAACATGTCGTGTTGATCACCTACTACCTCAGGGAGGGGCTAGAAATCTACCCAACGATTTCAATAAAAACAAGTTGCTTGAGCTTGGTAAAAATTTGAAACTGCCCACAACACAAGTGCCCACTTGCGCTAAGCATAAAGACCTCCTTACAGTTTATTGCGAAACCTGTTGTCAGGTTATCTGTCGAGACTGTACCATCAGTACAGAACACAATAAACACACCTACTACCTCATATCAGAGTGCTATCCTAAACACCATCGACAAATACTCGATAACCTCGAGTTAGGTGAACAAAAACTAGCCAATATGGACACAGCCATGACATGCCTTACAACCAGAGAAAAAGAAGTGAAGGAACAAGGGGAGAGCATAAAGGAAGAAATAAATGAACACACTCAACAACTCATTGACAGCATTAGACAATTACAAACACATTTAACACAACAGGTTGACACCATTGTACAGCAAAAGACACAAACACTAGCAACACAGAGACAACAAGCACAGAAACTACACACTCGACTCAAAAATTGCCAGGACACCATAAAACACAATCTCAAGGAATGGACTCAACAACAAATACTTGCACAGAAACATGCAATGATAAATGAAATTGACATGATCACCGAACACATTGACCCTACAGTGTTCCAGCCTATCGAAACAGCCCAGAGTATTGATCTAAAAATGGCTGACATTATTATACCAGAAATAGGAACAGTAAGTAGTGTCATATATGGCAAAGCTACTTTAGAAGTACAATCGTGTCTAACCAAGCAACCATCAACAGCTACTCTCACCCTCCAGTCACAAGACGGTTCACCATACCTTCTATCTGACCCCTCTCTCATCTCTTCCATACTATCATCACCTGGTAACAAACACTCTGTGAAATGTACAGTGACCGCTCAGAAAGAACCAGGGAAATACGACATCACGTTTACTCCATCGACAAGACGAGATCGATTGATAGTACAAGTGGGAGGCATTGATGTACCTGATAGTCCCTTTAACCTCCCAGTAATACCCATAATAGGTTTGGAAAGCAAGCCAGGTAAAGTAATTACTGAGCTAAACCAGCCACAGGGTATAGCTGTGTGCAATAATGGAGATATCGTGGTAGCTGAAAACAGTGCTCATTGCATCTATGTATTGAACACAAAGGGAGTGCAAGTGAGACTAGACAAACCATTCCTTGATTCTCCTCGTGGAGTAGCTATTTCCATCGATGGCCATATTTTAGTGACAGACAATCATCGACTACAGAAGCTAACCATAGATGGAGTCTGTGT
>JAYJLX010043484.1:0-13589 GCA_036873525.1 Chalinula nematifera
CCCAGGGAATTGACGAATGCCTTCGACCGGGGACCCAAAGCGCCCAGAGACTCGATAGCTACAGGGGTAAAGATATGTGACTCAGCCAGAAGCACATACTTGGCAAACTTCTTGGACTCAGCCAACTCAGCCACTGAACCTGCCACTCCAGAAACTGCTACCGATCTGTACGAGGGAGCCAACGAGTCCGGAACAGTAGCATCCCACACAATTTACTTCCCTCTTTCCCAAGGCACCAATGACATGCCATCTGGACGTTTATCATCAGACCTGCTGGTGGCTCCAAACACGTCGGAATACCAGCAGCTGAGAATGAACGACGGAGGAGCTCGTTAATAGCAGCATGACGATGGAATCGCATACCACCCTTCTTACATGATAACCCATGGAGACCGAATTGACTGACAAGCGCCCCACAATTCCGACAGCTATGTGGAGAACAGATAGGTAATCCCAACCGCAGAGCCACACATACTCTCACTGAGACATCCTCCAAACGCAAACCCAGAGAGGACACTGGCAATGACTGTAACCAGGCACCCGACTCCGGGGCTGACACCGCAGTGAGCCTAGCACGAGCACAATCATCCGGAGCTGAGTCCAGCAGTTGGGAAAAGGTAGCTTGGATCACAGGACCATCCCATTTACCCTGAATCATGATGTTATCGTCCACTGGAGGGACCAATGCGGGGAACATACCAGACCAAGCCAACCGGGCCTCATCGATATAGGGTAGGTCTGCACACAAACCAGAATCAGACAGAATGAGATTCACCAGAGGGCGGGAAGCTGACAAGTAGCATGAAGGTGCAAGCTGTACCGCCGACCTGAATCCCAAACCACCCCACCTGATAGGTAATGAGGCTTGAACCCACGACGGGCAGGAGGTGTCAACAGTGACATTGAGCACTGAGCCGAGTAATGAACATAGGGCAGAGTCATAATCCTTGAGGGAGGTAGACAGGAAGGCCGGAGCCGAACGAAGAATAATTATAAGGCGAGGAATAGAGAATGAATATCGAAGGTGCAGCATGGCATCGTGTAGGGCAAAATGGTGGAGTCGACTGCCCAACCGTTTAAGGGCAGCAATCTTATCCTCAATGGCCAACGACACAACAGAAACGTCCATACCAATAGCAAAAGCGAGGCAGAAACAGGAGGTACAACTACAGCTTGGGGGAGAACTGAAAGGAGGGAATTAACAGCTGTATCGGAACTGGTGACTTACTCGGGCTCAGACAAAGACCAACTGATTCGGCCTCCTCAATAACTGAAATATCATGGAAAAGGGATGAGATTGAACCACCCAGGGTAATATAATCAAGGTATGCGATACGTAGGGACGAACACAGAGGGGTTAAAAACCGATGAATTGCAATGCAAAACAGCAAGGGACCCAAAGGGTCACCCGGCTGAACACCCTGGGCTGAATCTAGCACACAATCCTCCCGAAACAGGGAAGAGGGTGATGAGTAGGCAGTGAAAATGAAAGGAAAAATTGAAGGGCATAAGTCACGGACTGAATGCAACATACGATCTCTTCTAACAGAAATAAATGCGTTACGGAAATCCAGCTTAACCACAGCATCATCCGGTGACAGATTACGGACAAACAGACGAGCAGCATGAACTGCAGCCTCAACTCTACCCCTGACAGCGAATCCAAGCTGTAGAGGCGAAAGCAGTGACGACATTTCCTCAGATACTCTGTAGCACGCGATCTTGGCCAGCAGTCTTCTGAGCACTCCTCCAACAGCAATAGGTCGAATACCTCTACTTTCAATGCTACCAACCTGGCCCCGAAAAGGAAATGATGAACAGGAGGTGGCACAGTACCACCCCCCAACACGTGTGAGGAAAAGGCAGCCAAGGCTGAAAGTCACATGCGGACGAGTTCAGTGGGACAGTCGATAACATGTCTTTCAAATGCTGGGGTCTAAGCCCATCCAGACCCCCAGATGAACCCAAGGGAAATGAGCGAATAGCCCTGCCGCGCTCACAAACCAGGGCTCCGATGATGGTGGTGCCGGGGGAGAGTAGTCCACAGGGGATGCGGGATGTTTATGCACCAGAGCCTCATACGTACCATCAGACACCTCAGCAAGGGAAGAATCAGATGATGCTAAACGAATTGCACCACGCAAATCACCCTCCTCCATCTTCCTGGTCACTGCCCCCTTTAACATATCCATGTCATTAGGGTTGTGGCGCCTAGGGCGTGGAATCGCTGGGGAGCTAGGGGGAGCATCATTTGGGTTTGACTTTAGATGCTGGTTAATCTGAGTGGCCAACGAGCACCGTCTACCTCCCCTCCTGGGAGCATAGAGATGTCTGGAGGCAAACCCTAGCATATTCTCCCATGATGAATCAGACTTAGTCGACACAACTTTCTCCAAAAGTGAGGTGAATTTAGAAGTGGCCAACAGCCTTAGGCAGACGACGAATAATGCCCGAACGAACACAGTGTAACGACCCAGGCAGGCTCGTGGAGCCCGATTGACGAACACAGTGTAACGACCCAGGCAGGCTTGTGGAGCCCGATTGACCACCTGGGCCCTCTGGCGCAGATGACGCCGATGCCGACTCAGCCTGTAAATTGATAGCCTGTGGATTGACAACGGAATCCACCAGCTCACCAGATCCTGGGCACCGGTGGGATTGTGGGCCGTGGACTCTCAAACGGCCAGATTCAGTGAAACAAAAAGACTTCTTACAGACACAACACTCGGCTTTTCTTTCTCCGACACTGCCACCGTCAACGCCACTACCTCCTTGATTCTGTTCCTATTACGATTTAGCTTCACAACTGCCGCCTGTCTATTCGCCTCCGAACGTACCCTCTGAGGGGTAGAAAGCTCAGAGCACCCGCCATGTGACTCCGCCATTTTACAGCATTATTATTATTATTTTTTTTCTGTTACTAGGATTACACCCAATATTCAACAACAACAAAGTCATTCAGTACATGTACTGTTCAGTCAGAAGCTGCCATTCATGATATCAGTGTGGAGGCCAGGCCCACAGTGACGAAATTTCAGTGGCATATCTGCTGGAATGGTCTTCTGACTGAAGCATACTTCAGCTGTCTCCTGGAGTACCAGTATGTATGCAAAGTGATAGTAGCAGTAAAATTACAGCACACAAAGTTTTATTGAAGGGAAGAGGGGGGGGAGGGGGGGAGGGGGGAAGAGGGGGGGAGGGGGGAAGAGAGGGGGAGGGGGGAGGGGGGAAGAGGGGGGAATACATGAGGCAAAGAATGAACTGAAAAACAGTTTTAGATGGAGAAGGAAAAAAATAAAGGTGAGGGTGTGTCAATGCATAATGGTGTATGCAACATATTTACTCTAACATGTAATGGAATCTTTAAAAATAATCAAATACTATGTACCTTATTCTAATGGGCCATGACTCTTGTGAAGCGTCAAAGAACCATCATATTCGGTTTTAATCCTCGTCGACACAGTGATATTTTGGGTGCACGCGTTTACTATAGTCAACAAACAAATAGTGACCAAGTAACTGACAACTGACGTAAAAACTTACAGACTATTACACATTACATCAATTATAAATAATTAATCACTGGACTAACTGTTGAATACAGTAATCTGGGTAGTTCGTCAAGGTTCCCTATATGTGTACCCCAATAGACCAATGTTTCCACTTCCACTAAGCTAATAACAAGAGAGCCCAACCTCAGAAATTTACTGGGCCAAAAACAACAGATATCAATCTAATTTTAGTTAAAATCAGATGAAAAATAATTGAATTACATCAGTATTATTGAAGTAGTGGAGTCTTTTAGTTATAAAAGTATTGAAGAAATATGATTAAGAGGATATCAGTTGAGAGGGAATAATGGGATGAAAGTAAAAGAAGATACAATAGAAAAGAGAGGATATAAGTATGAATTACAGTGTATTACAGAGGAGTGTAGTATAGTGTCAATTACAGTGGAACCCCTCTATAACGACCACCGTAGGGACCAGGCTATGGTGGCCGTTATAGTGAGGTGGTCTTACTAGAGGGGTTAGGGTTGTAAACTCTGCAAAAAAGTGCATGAACCATAAATTGAGTGATTAAATCATTAAAAATGAAGAAACTAATCATGAATAAAGTATTCAGTTATTGCAGTTTGCCTGTGAGAAGTCATACACTGTATTTGTAAATTTATGATATCATGTATTTGAAAGCCTAAATTTGTTGCTGATTCATGGTGTCCCTTCGAGTCTAGGAATGCCTGTACATCTTCCAAAGCAAATATAGCATCTTGGTATGTTGTACATTTTAAAGGAGGTGGTTGTAGGTTATAATCGTCAGCTGCATCTTCTTCATCATTCGTATCAACAATCTCTTCATCTACAGCGGTTAGTTCTGATACAAATTGATCGTTCCAATTATCTCCTGAATCATCACAAGTAGGTAAGTTGTTATCACCAGTAAGAAACTCCTGGGTGGAGCATGTAGGCCCTATATCAGCATGATTCAATAGTGTAGCAAGTTCTTCGTTGTCAATGTGATTACGACTGTTATCACAGTCTTCATTATCATTAACTTCACTGAAAGGGTCTTGAAGTGCACTAACTCGAGATACAACAGTAGGAGACAACAGTACTCCACCTTTTCTAAAACACTTAACAATCGTTTCCTGAGTTCCATGCTTCAGCCACCCACCGGATGCCCCTTCAAGACATCCACAGACTTGACAATTTCAGCTGACTATCTGGTGTGGTCTATTTTAGACAACAAATATTTCATCAAAAGTGTTTTATATTTCACTTTGAAGTTTTGAATTATACCTAAATCCAAAGGTTGAAGCTTGGATGTGGTGAACAAAAATTAATTTAATGTTACAGCCAATCAAGTCATGAGTGTGGCAACCAGCATTGTCTAGAAGAAGCACAACATTTCTTTTTTGAACAGATAGCTTCTTATTGAACTTGCTCAAAACAGCATCCAATATTTCCTCTGTCATCCATGCCTTCGGTTGGCTATAGTATTGAACTGGAAGAGCAGAAACATCAACACTTTTAAAGCATCGTGGCTTGTTTGACTTCAACTGGACTTTCATCAGCATTTACAATAAGAGCTACAGTAAGTCGCTGTTTCAATTTCTTTCCACCATGACACTGAGCTCCCTTTGTGCCAAAGCCAGTCTTGGGAAGACCACACCAGAAAAATCCAGTTTCATCCATATTATATATATCCTTTGATGAAAACCCTTCCAGTAGACGTTCTTTCCATGAATCTACAGTTGCGCCTGTCACATCCCCAGACTCCCCTAATATACTGACTTGTCTGATGTTATATCTGGTTCGACAGCCATCCATTTGATGCTTTGAAGTCAGGTAATTGTAGACAATCAGATATTTGCTTTGCCTTTTTGCAGAGTTGTGGACCTGCAGGGTAAATGTTTCGCTAACCTATACCACTTGAAAAGAGCTTCATTAATGGGTGTGTAGCACGACAGTGCTTTCTACTTAACATATTTTTGCTGGACATATTGGACTCATACAGCTCCGAGATATCAGCATTGTTCTTCAATAATGTTATTTGTGTTTTGCCACACGAAAATTTGAGTGCTAGAGATCTTGTTCCCATTGTAGGATTCTTCTTGGCCATATTAATGACATCATACTTTTCTTTTAAAGTAAGTAAGAGTATGTCTTTTAGCCTTAGACATAGCAGCAGACACAGGAAAACTCGTTGAAGAACTGGAGGAAGCCATCTATTACTCGATAATCAAACGGATTCAAACCTCGAATCAAACACCACTGGTTCAGGTAAACATGCTGCTGCACTGATACGATTATATCTGCTGCAGGCTTCAAAAAGGCGGGCGACCTCGCTTTCATCTTTTACACGACACTTCCATGGCTGGTTCCACAACTTTTAAAGTGTCATCATATGTTAGAGGCTATCATGTTTACATGAAAATATGGCAAGCAGTTGTTGGAGAAACTCTACAGCTTGTACAAGAACCAAACAATTCTCAAGACAACTTTGCTGTGGCTGTATGCAAAAATGGATTAGTTGTTGGCCATATTCCGTACAATCTTGCCCCCACTGTATCTGCATTTCTCACACGACCAACAAATACAGCAGTGGCTGAGATAACTGGCCCTAGAGTTAACAGAGGTGGCGGTTATGGTCTCGAAGTTCCCTGTGACTACCATTTCTATGCACCTGAACGCTACCTAAACAAACTAGCAGCTCGAAACTAAAAGAAGACAATCTTCTTTGAATTGGACCATGCACACTATTACGATACCTATGGAGCTAGCTGCTAGCTAGCTAGCTATCTAGATAGATAGATGGGATAGTTTATTATTATTATTATTATAGTCTATTATAATAATTATTATTTAAAGGGTGTGGTAAAGTGGCCGTTGCACGGGGTTTTCCAAGCACGTTAACGATACTTCTGGGACACAATTAGACGCTCGTTGTACGGAATAGCGAGGTGGCCGTTCTTCAGGGGTTGCTTAAGCATTAATCCGTGAAAGTTTCAATCCGGACGAATGAATTTGGCCGTTATAAGAGAGGTGGCCACTCCTGAGGTGTGGTCATTAAGCGGGGTTCCACTGTATGGTATATCGGACTCTGAGCAGTCAACTGGAGGTCGAATTAGCGTGTCAAGCCAATTGACATATGCTTTATGGAAGGGAAATTCATCCGTCTTGGGTGCATTAAGTTTCAATAAATGAGTTGGTCGGGATGATTGGATCCAAAACAGTTTCTTAATTTATTTTTGAATGCAGTGGCGGAGCTGAACCCGGGCCCACACAGGCCTAGGCCCGGGCATCAAAGACGACATTCATTCATGAAATAATTAAATTCATTGCAATTAAAAATTTTTTCGCATTTGAAGAGCTTTTTATATTCAATTGTATGGGTGCATAAACCGTAGATATAGCATACATGTCTCTAAAAACAGGAGATTCAAAGTAGGTCAACAGTCTAATGTTAGCTACTTAACCATTGGACCAATGGACCCGAAGTGGGTCAATCAGGACCCAGCTCCGCCGCTGTACAAAAAAACCACTTCTGCTGTGCTGGCTGGGACTTCTACAAGAATCGATAGAGTGCGATACCGTGTTTTCAGACCTTCATTTGTTGCCAACTTGAGAAGTCAAAGTGTCTTTCATGTAGCTAGCTTTAGTTAGTATACTTAAACAATAACACATCAGTGTATAATGAGCAAACACATTAACTCTTTTACGCGCATCGACGCGTCTTGTGATGCGTTTTCGACACTGACTCCTTTAGCTTCTCGCATCTTCCCTCCCGTGCAACATGCAACTATGAAACTTGGTAGAGATGTTAAAGAGATTGCATATATCACCCAGGACCAAAGGAAACGAAATAAAAAAAGCACAAAACTGACGAGCACGAACAGATTCACAACAATCTATACATACCAGCAACTACTCCTTCAGAGTACAAAAAGCACATATGCCAAAACTTCTGTGATATATAATATATACCACTAAACCCACAATAGGCCTTTCTAGCTTTAACTATTACATAAAGTACATACCTATGATTGTAGCGAAGAACGATGAGTTAGTATGGTAGGCAGCACTAAATATATGCACTACGACAAAAAATATACATCTACGTATACACGTGTAGCTATTACAACTATACGAACTAACAAACCTTAGTTGCTGAGTATGCATAATTTTACACGTACAATATAAGCATGTTTCTTTTTGTACCATGACTTCCAGTGAATGATGGCTGTTGAAAACTTCAATACAATAGAACACATGGAAATGACTGACTTTCTGGCAAAATAACGTAATAGTACATAAACTCACTGCTGTACATGCAGATACCTCCGGTAGTGGACACTCCGAGAAACGGACATAGTATAATAAACCTCTCAACAAAGGACACTTGTCTGTGTCCCAAATACACTTGTCTAATACATTTTAACCTCCAAGAAGAGGACAACCTCTCTATAAAGGACAAAGCACTTCAATTTATATAGGGTCCCAAAGTGTCCTTTATTTGGAGGTTCCACTGTACATGTAATAGGGTTTAAAAAGTTGAGTGCACAAACCATGTACCTGTACATGTAGGTTGAGCTGCGCAATTGTGAATTTTTGAGTGCAGTTTAATAGTAAGCTATGGGACATTATAAACTTTTCATAATATGTTACAGAAGGACATTATAAAGCATTCACAATAATGTTATAGTAAATTAAGGGACATTGTAAGCTTTTCACATGTAGATTAAGGGACATTATAAATTATTCACAATAATTATGTTACCTAATAGTTAAAGTACAGTATTGTGTGGATGCATCAAAGTGTTTGACAAGATATCAAAGAGAAGAAACTTACGTTGAAAAACACGAGGTGAGTCTAAGTTTAAGTTGTGCTTCCGGCCACGAGTGCTGTCCACCACTGCTGTGTCAATGACTCAACAAACATTCACACTCGAGAGTTCCATCCACCTGTCTAGAGCTGCTGAGAAATGGTGGAATAGGTGGGTGGGTGGGTCTCTACATGTATAGAGGATTTGCAGATTATACAGTCACTTTGTGTATACTGTACACCATATGTCAAATGATTGCTATATACAAGTACATACACATTACATGTCTGGTATTGTTCTTTCTTTTCTATAGCTCAATCTTTCAAAGTCACTTTGGCTGATGATATTAGGTAATTACAGTACATGTAAGGAGAATTAACCATTGAAGTATCTGTAATTTTATTACTAAATGAACACTCAGTCGTACTCACACGATAAGGGCTATTCTTTATATCGATGAAGCAATGAAGTATATAGTAATTAATAGCTTAGCATAAGTACATGCACATATCAGTTAAAACAATTAACAGTATATCAATGTACTTCACCTGATTCTCTTAAGGTGTTACGGTATTAAGGTATTATGTGTACTATACTGTGTAACATACGATGTAGTGAGCATTGTGCCAAAATGTAGTGACGGTCACTACATTTTGCCACAATGCTCACTACTGACGGTCGCTATTCATTTTTTACAGTGATAGGCTATACTATACGTACATGTGACATTAGGCTGTACTGTATGTATGTGTAACATTAGGCTATACTGTATGTATGTGTAACATTAGGCTATCCTGTATGTATGGGCTATACTGTATGTATGTGTAACATTAGGCTATACTGTATGTATGTTTAACATTAGGCTATACTGTATGTTGTGTAACATTAGGCTATACTGTATGTATGTGTAACATTAGGCTTTACTGTATGTACATGTAACATTAGGCTATATATACTGTATGCACATGTAACATTAGCCGCTATCTACATGTATACTATACGTACATCTAACATTAGGCTATACTGTATGTACATGTAACATTAGGCTATACTGTATGTACATGTAACATTTGGCTATACTGTATGTATGTGTAACATTAGGCTATACTGTATGTACATGTAACATTAGGTTATACTGTATGTATTTGAGGCTGTACTGTATGTATGTGTAACATTAGGCTATACTGTATGTATGTGTAACATTAAGCTGCATGTGTAACATTAGGCTATACTGAATGTACGTGTAACGTTAGGCTATACTGCATGTACGTGTAACATTAGGCTATACTGCATGTACATGTAACATTAGGCTATACTGTATGTACATGTAACAGTAGGCTATACTGAATGTACGTGTAACATTAGGCTATACTGTATGTACATGTAACAGCTGAATGTACGTGTAACATTAGGATATATTGTATGTACATGTAACATTAGGTTATATATACTGTATGTACATGTAACATTAGGCTATACTGAATATACGTGTAACATTAGGCTATACTGTATGTATGTGTAACATTAGGCTATACTGAATGTACGTGTAACGTTAGGCTATACTGATGTACATGTAACATTAGGCTATACTGTATGTACATGTAACATTCGGCTATACTGAATGTACGTTTAACATTAGGCTATACTGTATGTACATGTTACGTCGATCGTGAAGATGTCTGTAGCCTGGCTGTGGGTATGCTAGAACAGAGTTGTCGAAGTTTGATAAGCATAACTCCAGAGTATGTATTGATAGGAAACTTCAAGCTGACTGGTTTCGAAGTTTGTTTTGTATCGCTGGGGGTTTTGATAGGCCTTCTGACTTTTGGGAGGAATCATCTCATTGCACCTTCAATGAGCAATGTAATTATATTTTGGATTACTTTAGTCGTAAGTGGGCATTAAAAGAAGAGTATTGTACTGTTTTTCCTAGTGGTAATTTGGAAGCTTTATCAGATGAGGACAAAATGGCCCACTCAATGTCAGAGTGTGTCCACTGGTCTTATGGTGGTAGTGATGAGGCTTCTGTTACATGTAAAATATTGGATAAATTAAATGCCTTTTATGAGTCAACTTATGGTCACTCATTTTGAGTCTTAATTACTGTGGTAAAAATGAAGGAATTGCTAGAACCCTTATGAGAGAGATGCAAAGGAATACTGCACGATTTATTTAAATGTATATGCTGATAACATGGCTATAACATTTCTATGCCAATATGACTCTCTGCAAGCCTATAATGAAAGGCGTTTGTCACTGTCATTTGAACAGAAAAATCCAAATTCAAAGATAAGACGAAGCATAACTGACTCTTTTGTTGAGTAGAATCAGTTAAAAATGTACTAAAGAATTGGCCTCATGATAAGCCCATAAACTGGTCAGAGTTAGCTCGATTGTGTCATATAGATGGTAATGCGGGTCAAAAGGTGAGTCAATGAATGCAACATAGACCTTTCCCAATACACACTACCAGAGCATGTAAGACATGGCAAATCAAAGCTTCCCGGGAAAGAAATATCAATTCCTTCATTGCCTACAACTGAGCTCTGCAAGATAGTATTAAAAACCTAGATACTAGTGTATTAAGTTTAGGGGAGCCATATTCAGTTGAAAAAACTGTTGTGGGGAATGGTGGGGTAGTTGTAACTAATTCCATTGAACTGTGTGGTACCCCACAGAAAGTTACTTTTAAAAAAGCATGAGCCGTTTATGCGTTTCAAAACGGATCAAGAATTACAAGAGTTAAACATGGCCGAGGTAGAAAGCCATATTGAACAGTATAGGTGAAACTTGCATTACCACTGGAAATGCCTATGACAAATTAAAGAGCGTCCAATGAACACGAAATTTAACTCTATGGCATGACCATTCCTCAATTCTCAGTCATGGCTACCTTTTAATGACTGTTCACTGTCTTTTTGACCCAGCCGTTTTTTACACGACTGAAGAGTATAACAATACTTTCGATTGCTATTTAATATAAAGGACTATGTTGAAGAGCCTGAATTATACATGTTTTGTATGTCAAGCTCTTCTCTGTCTGACCAACTTGCCACTATCGTTTAGATTGTTTGCCATCCCTTAAGGACCCAGCATACTGTACTGAAAATAATGCCATTCATGATACCCAAAGGTTTTATACTGGGGATCACCCAGCAGCCTCGTTTAAAAGAGGATGACAATTGGGTGGTCATTATAAATGTTGTGGTTTTAGAAGTAATAGACTTGATGATTTAGCGCATGTTTTCATTCCCCCTCCGGAATTTACAGACACTTGTGTTAAGTGGTAGATTTGGTAATCAGCCTGGGTTTTAAAGCCTTTTGGAACTTTAAATTTGGAAGACCCAAGTCTGTGATGAGTTATGGGCAAGGTGTATTCCCCATGATATCCAGCTGAAGCCTAATAAGTTAAATGAAATCCTTTCTTCAGCCTTATGTGGAGGTCCAACTATTTTAATGAATGCCCCCACCCTTTCATTGTCTGAGCTTAACTTAGATGTGTTGGACTGTGAGCCATTGCATGATTTGAAAGATTAATTTGTTGACTGAGCTTCCTCATATATTGTCTGGTGAGCCCAAGCGTCGAGTATCTGATTTACTTGAGCATTTGCTGTATTCCAAAAAACAAAATGGGTACTCAGATTCTGATGCAGAAATTGCCATAATACAAGTACACAAACATGTTCATTTTAGTGATGACATTGTCAAACAGCTGTTGTCTACAGCAGTTAAAATCTCCCAATGTTTGTACGCATCATGTGATAAACGAACTCCCGAGACTATTTTACAGTTGTATTACACTACTTGGCTCCACCAAGAGTTATGTAAGATTCTGTTTAGTAAGCCTCGTGAGATAACATATGACAAGCATATATCTCCATTCATTAGTGGTTCATGCACCTAGACAATATGATATTGTTTCATTACGTTCTATTTATACCGAGAACTAGGAGCATATGTTTCAACAAATAAAACACATTGCTAAAAACTGTACTAATCGTAAGCCTGAGAATGTCATTCCATCAGTGTTGCTTAGAGTACAGGCACAATCAATAGGTGGAAAGCTTACAAAGATTTATGGAGAAGCTAGTGGTGGAGTGGAAGAGGTTGCAAAAGATTTTCCAGCCTATTTAGGTACCTTTATCGCTAAATCCTTTATAGAGGATAGGTCACACAGTTGGCAAGAAGCGCATATTTATTACCAGGTAAAGTTTGGTGGATCAACACTGAGAATGGCTTTAGTTTCAAAGATAGTGATTCTGATGTGGACTATCGTCCAGAAGGTCCAAATCTGTGTCATTATCGTTCATCCACTCTCGAGAAGATAGAAAAAAAATCTAGTGACAATTGGGAAAGTATCATAGAATCTAATTGTGAGGTTCCCACACATGTATTGAGGCGTCAGGTAATTGTGTAGCCAATAAAAACACATCCAGTCATACTGCCCCTTGCGTAAACAATGGGTTAGAGGACCCCCATGACATAAATATGGATACATCGAGCCATGACCCCAGTTTGAATTCCACTAGCAATAATGCCTCTAGTATATTGAAAAATATTGAGAATATTCCTCCATTGCCATCCACTCCATTATGTAGCCGTGGCACTAGTTTCAATGGTACTAACAATGGTACCTCTACTTTAAACAATACTGAGAATATACCTCCATTAATGTTCACCCCATCATGTAGCACTCCCTGCAATATTGCTAATCATGATTTGTCTGTAAGTCCCATTACACAGGTTAATGATACTACCCAAACACCTGTTAGAAGGCGTGGCACTAAGAGGAAGTGTCATGCTGTTGAAGATGCTCAGAAAGAAGAGGAGGGTGATGAGACAAACTATCACATTGTTTCTGAACCAGAATCCAGCACTAGTGGCTCACATCCAAGTAAATTGAGTCAAAATATAGAATCTATATTAGGTTTTTCTGATTACCTAGCCTGCTTTGACAAACTCCACGTTGAGTTAAAATCTGGTAACCAGAGCAGGCATGTTAGCACAATTTCAGACTGAGGTATTGAAAAAATATGATGAAGTGGATAAACAGATAAAGAGCTTAGATGCGGATTCCTACTGCAAGGTCCCTGGTAAAGATGATCAGGTGTACTCTGAGCTATCCAGGAAATCTAAAGCATTGCTTCGTACGTGGATTAAAAAAGTACAATTATTTGGAGGTAAAGCTAAAATCAAGTGTTGTCCCATTAATGAGTAATCCCACAGTATTTCTCTTTGCTTTTCCAAGAAGGTTATAAAGGTC
>JAYJLX010043495.1:0-13585 GCA_036873525.1 Chalinula nematifera
GAGCGTACCGTATCTACGATTTTTAATGATATTCATTGGATTTTTGTTAACACCTGATTTGGCCAAGGGGGTCTATAGGTCGAATACCCTTGCGGTCTATTATGTGACCCAACTGCTCCACAGCTTCTTCAAAAAAGGTACATTTGTTCCTTCTAGCCATACTTCTCTAATCGGAATAGAACTTCTTCCAGATTTCGTAAATGCTCCTCCGTTTTCCCACTCACCAATATGTCATCCAAATATCAGACCACCTGCAATAAACCCTGGAGTACCTTGTCCATGTCTTCTTGGAAAATTGCTGGACTGGATGCTATACCATACGGTAATTGGTTCCATCGGTATAGACCCTTGTGAGTGTGGATAGTGGTCAACTCCTTGGAGTTTTCTTCCAGTGGTACTTGGTTATATGCCTGCGCCAAATCAATCTTGGAAAATCGAACACCACCATTCATGGCTTGAAAACAGTCCTTGACTCGTGATAACAGATGTTGTTTCACTTGCAAATTCGGATTTACCGTCACTTTGTAGTCTCCGCACACCCGAACGGATCCATCCAGCTTGGGTATGGTCACTATTGGTGTTGCCCAATCACTATATTTGACTCTCTCGATGTTGCCTTCTTCCTGCATCTTCAGCAAGGTCGTTTCCAATCTGGGTCTCACTGCATAAGGAACTGTCTGGGGTTTATAGAACTTGGCTTGAGTATCAGGCTTTAATTTCAGCGTTGCCTTGATTCCTTTTAGCTCTCCTAACCCTGGTCTGAACACACTCTCCTTGAACCTTTCCAGTATCTGTTGTAAGGATTTCCTTTTTCTCTGGACATTGTGTACTGTCATCAGTAATCGTTCCGCCCAGTTTCGTCCAAAGAAGGTCTTGATCCAATCCCTACCAAACAATGCTGGACACTTCCCTTTAGCTACAAAGAACTTCAATTAACTTCTTAGTTTCCTTCCCTACTTTAACTCTCACTGTCGCCTTCCATGCTAGTTTCAAGGTCTGCCCCGTAGCTGACCTCAGTACCGTTTTAGTCAGCTTTATACTTGTGATTCGACAGGCGTTTTCGGAGATTACAGTCACTGCTGCTCCCGTATCTACCTCCATTTTCAACGGTTGATTCTCAATCACCACCTCGATTATTACCTTTTTGTGTGCCTTGTTACATGGACGCTCTTGACTTGAGTTGGTTTAACTGTAATATAATTTCTTCAGCGTCGCTTCCCATCTCATCAACTTCTGTCTGCTACTCGATGATTCGTTGTCCTCGATACAATTTGCGTCTCCGCCCTGTAGGCATGGTGCTTCTTGATCGACAGGCTTCCTTGAGATGCCCTATCTTCCCACACTGGAAACATTTACTTGTTTTAAACTTACACTCCTGTGGGCTATGACCTGCCCTGTTACATCGGTAGCATGGCTGTTCGGCTTTCGGTTCACCCCTGGCCATATGTCTTTGTACTTTTTGTCCAGCCTGGGTAACCTTAAACTGTTCGACTGGGGTAGTCTTGTGCATCAATGAGCTATCGAGTTCAGCCGCTTCCATTGCGATGGCTATCTCGCAAGCCTTCTCGAGTTTTAAATCTTTCGTCTTTAACAATTCTTTCCTTACTACATCACTGCTAAGTCCGCACACTAGTCGGTCTCTGAGAGCGTCCTCCAAGAACCCTTCGAATGCACATGCAGTTCTTGGGTTGTAGAAATGCCACGTACGCTATCACTGTCTCTCCTTTTTTGTGGATTCCTCTGATGAAATTGGTACTGCTCCAATATGGTCGTTGGCTGTGGTTGAAAATGTTTCAACAGCTTCTTCATTAACTCATCTAATGACTTGGTGTTTGGCTTATTTGGTGAGAATAAATCGGTTAGCAGCTCATACGTGGTGTCACCTATCGAGCTGAGGAAAATCGCTACTTTCTTTCTGTACACGTACAGTTGAGGGGGGGGGGGTGTAATATCTATTACATATTATTATTATCCTATTAAATATTCTTTATCCTTATAGTGATAGTGGTAGAGGTAATACTTTACTTTATGTTCTTATATAGTTATATTAATGCATTCATTAACTATCCTATTAGATATTCTTTATCCTTATAGTGATAGTGGTAGAGGTATTACTTTAAGGCAGATGGCTTCTCAGCTGTCAGGACTACAGAGGGAAGCACCATGTACTTATAACCTCAATGATACTAATAACCTTTGTCCTCAAACAACAGCTGAAATACTTAAATACCTGAGCAATAGCTCACTCATTGAACCATCATGGACAAGGCCTTCATACAGGTAAACCCACCATCCACTAGGTAACTTGTTGCTTTCAACACTTTCATGTTCCACAGAAATAGAATCTAGTTATATTTCTTTTTAGTAAAATAGCCTAGTGGGTGGTGGGCTTTAGATTCTGTTGTATCACACATGCGTACATACATGCTTGCATTGTATTATGATACTTACGGATATTAAATATTCTAACCCCACCCCCTTTGTTTATACTGTGTTATAGTAACTTAGCATATGCGTTAATTGGTCGACTGATGGTGGATCAGTATCGCAAAGGAATGTCCTTTGAAGACTATGCACAGAAGGAAATCATACAGCCACTGGGTCTGGACAATACTGGATTCAATTACACTAACGAGTAAGTTATATTACAGTACAATAATAGTGATTGATTCCATTACTTAGTGTCAAATCAAAGATGGCTGTTGGATATAATCCCGATGGATCTGAGGCACCACTGATTGACTTAGGATGGGTGGGGCCAGCTGGGCAGATGTACTCTAACATTGTAGACTTAAACGAGGTAAAATATATAGTATTGCGTGTATGAAGCTTTAGTTGACCCCTGATTATATGTGCATGGTTTAGTTGTCAGAGTTCTTTTACCAAGCTCATTTATTACCGGATAATGAAGACCCTCCTGTGAATAATGTAGTACTATCAGCTGAGTTAAGAAGAGAAATGTCGTTACCCAGTAAATTAATTCCCATTTATATATTATATAGTCAATCTTGCTTTACTGTATATTTATTGTGTGCTGTAGTGTTTGTGAATCCTGATCGTGAAACCGGTTTTGGTACTCCGTGGGAAATAATGTACCGTGGGAACTATACCATCCGAACTAAAGGAGGGAATGTTAATGGATATTCAGCATTGTTCAGCTTCATACCTGAACTACACATTGGTTGGTATATATGGGCTATAATGCTATAATTTATATATAGGGGCATATAAGCTATTCATCACCTTATATTGCAGGTATCAATGCTTTGTTTTCGGGAACATTTGATGAATCCTCTTTCGCCGAGAAGGCATATGACATCATCATCCCTCCATTTGTCAAGTATAACATGCAAAATCAACCCAAAATAGGTTTCCCTAAGGATCCAGACATATACACTGGAAACTATACATATATAAATGTGTATTTTGTCACTATCACTGCTAAGGATGATATAATGTACATTAGTTTCCTTGGACAAAATTATTACCTGGATTACAAGATGGATTATGAAATGCAGGTTGATGTTATTTTTTAGTTTCTGTTCTTTCATTATTTCAATATTCCATTCCGTATGCTAGATAACCTATCCTCAGTATTTGCTTCCATGTATTACTAATGAACTGGATGCTGATGATGGTGAGTGGGTGTACTTTGATACCCACCTCAAGTCTGGTAAATCGGCTGGTTTGAGAATTCCTGGTGTCTTCTTAAACATCTACTTCTCAAGAATGAAGGATTGAAACAGCAAATTCTGATTTATACCAGTTTAATGCTTTTATTGTCTGTTAATACCCTAATCGTTTAATTAATTTTAATGTCTTTTTTTTTCTTTTAGTTCACTTGAAATGTTAAATTATTTTAATCACGTTTGTGATAATTTAATTTCATTGATGTGAAGTTTGATTGAAAGTTTTTTTTTATTGTATTTTTTTTAACATGGTTTTATTTTTGTAGGTATGCATACATGTATGCAACTGTCAAATAAAAATTTGCATATAAAAAATTAATAATTACACGATTACAAGTATACAAGCGAAAATTATCGTGAAAGAATTTCTGGATACTGCTGTATTTCTATAAGCTACAACATGTACTTATAATTAAAAACAAATTTAGCTATCAAACAAAGCAATAATACTGTTACTTTTCAAAAGTTCTGGGTATACCTATAAAGCACATTCTGAATACAACCATGCTTTTTAAAAAATTTCTTCAGCTAGCGTCCATACATATCAGGTAACACTATTTTTAGTTGAATATTATAATTCATGCTATTTCAGGGTAATTGTACCAATCGGAAAGTATGCACAAAACATAAATAACACTACGCATTAATTAACCACATGCATGTCAGGCATTAATTGTAGATCTTTTTGCAACTCAGTGATGCAACACAAAGTATACATACATGTTCATGCAATTTGTAATGAAATCTTTGCTATCAAAAACTTAATTGTGAAAAAAAATTGATAAAAGCCAATTCATGGATCATAAGAAACAAATATAGGTCAGTTGCATAAGATAAAGATATGAAACAAAAGAGTAAAACCGTCTGTACATGTACTGCACAGTATAGTAATGACCTTTACACACTACATAGTAGCAGCTCTTCTATCACATTGGATAGTAGTTGAAATATCCTTTAAACCTTTTAAATTTTCAATTTTTCAACCACTCCTAAAATAATACAAAAAAACATTAATAATTTAAACAATACATTGTCATTTGTTATGCTACAACATAATCAGTAATTATATCATTCTACTAAAGTCCAGTTCCGTTCACTTACTGACCCCTGTTTATTTGTTATCATAACTTTTTTGTTATAAATTACCTATGAATGATTTCTCAAAGTTGTGTTTGCTGCTTTGCTTGATATGGCTTATAAGCACTACAAATGCTTCTCCATAAATATTTTAATTCCTAAACTCAGTAAATATAAAACCTACACTCTGAATTTTGAGCGAGCTGAACTACACACGTATGGACTTGATTGTTAACAACAAAATTTATTATCAGAAAATAAACTTCTGAGTTTGTAAGAGTGAATTTTTTTATACTACATGGTGTCACAACTTAGTAGTAGTACTCTTTCACAAATTCGTGTGCAGTAATCTTTGCAAAAAGGTATTATCTAAGGCAAAAAGATGTAACAAAGAAGGGAATCGAACATTTTTGACTAAACTAATGGGAATATAGAGTAATCCAAAGGGTGGAAAGGTAAGTAAAAACGCAGTTCAAAATTTTTTTATTTCAATTCCTTCGAATTAGCTTTCAGTGTATGTACTTGTATACCATCATTTTATAAACACTGAAATCACAACAATACTTTTTATTTGTAATTATATACGTATGTATGCCACCAAATATACCCATACAAGAAAAAAACTTCATTCTATAATATCGCTAAAATTTCATTAATAAAAAATTGTAAAAAAATCTAAATCTAAAGCCTTGTCCAAAGTCCAGCTTTTACATTTACCCACGATGATATTAGGAGTTCAGTCACATTTAAACATAGTATGAAATACCATTAAGCATTGTCTTACTGAAACTGCAAGGACTGCATCAATTGCTGGGGGGTCAACATGAATGGCCTTTAGTACAATTTCATTGTTATAAGTACGCATTTCATGAAACCATTACAGTGTACAGTATTATACCTGAAATTGTACACATGTGGTCAACGCCCAATTTTTTAAAGCATTGCTTCATAAACTAAAACTATTAAGTACTATAACAATTTTCTACATAAATACTAAAATTATGATACTGCTGAAATATCATTTACCATGCGTAATTATAATTGAACTAGCTGTGGGGTGTACATGCATGCACTGACCAAGTAAGGTTATAAGTATAACTGAAAGAACCAAAGTGTTGAAAAACCCTCGCAGTTATGCATACAATAATTTATACACTTGTCTAATACAAATGCGATTTGGCAACATGAGCAAGTCCACACTATAGCTGCAATATTAAAACATCAGATACAGTCAACAGAACCACACAACTAAAAACTTCCAAGCCAGGCATGTAGTAAAGCTTTAGAGTAGACCATTAAGTTTAGCTTTAGACTTTAGGGAGTCTTGTTAGACTCCAAAAGTTTTCACAGTACTAGAAACAAAACTCACAATCGTTAGAAAATAGTCCACCAGAAGATTCATGAGAAGTGGGTCTACACAGTAAGTTTAAGGAAGTTTACTGGGACCCTAGCCATATACCTTAAACAAGGGTCACAACAGTTGATCCCATCCAAGCCATCAGAGAGGCTATGGCTGTAGCAATGCTTGACACTGCCGGGCACCACCAATAAATTGATACAGAATGATAAAACATCATAACAAGTCCATAGCCAAAAACCAAACGTGAAAAAGTCTTTTTTTAAAAAAAAAAATTAATAGAGGGTTAGGAGTTGATAACAATGGAAAGAAACTAAAAAAGTATGATAGGACCTCAGTAACTGGGATGTTGCACAAATAAACCAAGTAAGTTGTGCATTGTAATTGCAGTTTGTAATACATGTAAAGACATCATGAGCACTTCGTTGAATGCTCATTTTTGTAACAGTTTTGCGCAACAGCATGATCTACTTGTAACTCTTTCTGTTTTGTGTAAACCATAAAAATGACAGTGGCCTTTTGAGTGAATGGTATTCACTATTCATTATTATTTTTAAATTTCTTTAATGAATGTACCGTAATTCCTCCAAAATTTTGGCATTGTAAATTTTGGACAACTAATTTTTTAAACGAGTAATTGGAGGTAAAATCGAAATTTTCCAGAAGTCTCACAAATGTTAGAATTTATTAATAAAGAAGTAAACGGCTATAATTAAAAGAACAAATTCAAAAATGTTAAGACAATTTTTTTGTACAAATTGGTGTAGATTTGATGGGGAATAATGGAGAATAATAGGTAAGACTTAGGAGCATAATAGGAGAGTTCAATGGGAATAAAAGAATAGAATAATAGGCTGGACTTGAGGAATAATCCGCCCAGCCCTAGCTATATGGATGTAACCCCATCGGTTACGGCAGTTAGAAATAACCCAGATACTTTCTCTTGTGGACTATTGATATGGGTCACTAAAATAAGGGTAAAATGACCTATACTGTAGCAAATGAGGGGCCCTTTCAGTCCCTTGATAATGTGGATTTTTTGACTACAACATTCCACCAGTACAATTATTCATTAATATTACAGTATTTCTTAGTGATTAAATGGTTGTTTAGCGTATAATTATAAGTTCTGTTTGATCAGTCAGTTGTTTTATAACAATTAAAATCAGCAAGAGTTGTACAATGAGCTATTTTTTCTATATCGGAAAGAACTTTTGTATTCAAAGTAAAGAGGAGCAAAGATGCATGTTTAGGCCCATCACTGTTTATTCGATGCAATGATCCGGACCACTATACCTTTATGTAGAAAATGTCTCCAACAACCAAACTTGTATGGAGCTAATCAACTGCATTTGAAACTAAGGAAGGTTTGCTGCTGTTTCGTCTATTTAATGGATCTTTATTTAAGTAATCAAGCAGACTAATAAATTTGTAAAGCTTGAGTCAAATAATAGAGTGAATGTGAAAGCTTTTATTTTGGAAAATTACATGTATACAGGTTATCAATTACTGCGGCCATTCTCTGACGTACTTCTCTGCTGTATTGGATAAGACCTTCAAAAGGCAGTGCCTACTGCTAACTGCATGATACATCAACTTAACAAGGAATAGATTTCAATGGGCAGCTGCCAACCAACACAATACTCTTTACTATAATAGAGTAATTACACGGGACGTCATTGATTAGGTACATGTACATGTATGCTACAATCACTTCAATATCTATAACAAAAAGCAATAGCTTAAACACTGTGGAAGTAGCAAAACAGTAACAATGCAGTTTTTCAACCAGTTAGGTAGTCTCAAACCTCGTCACGAAGTAACCTCATGCAGCTGTGTTTGAAGACATTAATTTTACAGATTACCTGTGCCAGGAAAATTAAAAAGATGGGGAATTCTTCTTGTGCCTATAAAGTTTTATAAAATCCTCATGAATGAACCAAAGCAGAGTTTGTGGTTGAATACAGTTAAAAGAGAGAACTTCAAGCTTAAAAAGTATCTGTGATATGTAGCAAACATTTTGTTGAAAAAAAGTAGTAGAATGAACTAAGTGTATACATGCATGCGATTATTATTGATCATTATTTCCCTCGGCTAAACTTATGTACTGCACAGGCAAAAGAATGTGACAATCCACTATCTCCATGCAGCTTACATTACATGTACATGTATGTACCATCAGCATTAGTAGTCAACTGAGAAGATAGACCTATCAAGGTCTTTCGAGGTATGAGTCAGTAAAAAGGAGAGAGGTCCAGTCTACTGCTACTATAACTATTATACTAAGTGTTGACAATGGTCATACACAGCACTATGGTGATGACATGATGAGTCTGTGAGCTGCAGGTTTGTCGACAGTTTGTTTACAAGCAGATCAACCCTTTGGTATTATGGTGACCATTGGTGAGGATATCGCAATGCTTGAAGAAGACTATCAGCTTCATCTTGATGAAATCACAAAGTTGAAAACACAACCAGTAAATCGTGGGTATCGAGTATAAAAGAAGACTTTGAATCAAATAAGAAGCTGTTATGCTTATGACCAGACTGGGCAGCTTTACTGTCCTTAAGGCAGTGTTTAACCAGTAAGCAGTAGTGGTATCACTAGTACAGGAGTCACAAACTTTGTACATTTCACCTTGAGGTTTTAGGCAAGCAATGTAGGCCAGGTATTTAGATTTGGAATATCCGTCAGTCAACCATGTCAGGGGTCTGCAGTAAATTGATAAAAGTCATGAAATGTAGATTAAATTGGCTTACTCTTTGGCCTGACAAAGATGTCCTCCAGAAGACTATGCAATTTTGCTTTCATCCCAACTACGGCCTAAGAGTCACGTCTATCATTGACTGTTTCGAGTCATCCAACTTGCTTGCTAAGTCATATGTACATGGTCTCAGTACAAGCATTGCAAAATGACTAAATACTTAATAGGAATCTTTCCACAACGCGTCATAAGCTATAAATTTAATGGATAGGGTAACTGAGCGTCTAATATATATATTGTCAAGATTCAGCATATCTGAATCAACTGTCACCGGGAGACGTTACCTTAGCTGACCAAGGGTTGGATAAGGCAAATTCGTTAACACTGTTGAAATGATACTGGATATTTCAACCTTCATGAGGGAAACAAACCATGAGTCCCCTTACGAGACTGCTTAAAGCTTCCCTCACAGCATACGTTAAGAGATTACCCACAACATAGAGTAAAAAGCCAGGTTTTAGTTTGGAAAGTGGATAAACAGGAATAGCAACTATATATAGGGAAGTTTCTGTTACATACGTTACTTACATGTAAGTCAAGGGTCATGCCCAATTTGACTTATAACTTTACAGGACCACACATAACTTGAGCTCTGAACAATATTTTAAAATAAAAAAAATTGAGCTATCCAGGTCAAGAAATCATCGGCCCGCCTTAAAATTTCGGAAATAATTTGAATTTTACGTAAGTATATTTGTATGTAAAAAAAGGGTAGGCTAATTTTCGTAAATTTAAACCTTTTCTCCACTGTTTAGTATATTTTTCAAGAAAATCAGAAGAAATTCGCTACTGCAGTTTCATCACACAAAAATTTCCACTCCAGTACAGTGCTAAAGAGACGGGCGACTGGAAAATGACTCCTGTTTTCTTTTTTGAACTAACGGTGTTTGAAAAGTAAACGTCGTACCCAATCCGTAAGCACTGTGTTTATAACTTGAATCAGTCTTTTCTCACTACCATGTTTGCAGAAGGAACTTTAAAGTAAAGATTAACTCACTGTCAGTTATTTGTGATAAATCATTTGATTAAAGTCCTTAATTCCACAGTATAGGAGTACATACTATTGCTGTGCTAAAGGGTCAGGAAGATTATTCTATTTTGCAAGATGGTTTCGCTCCTGTTTTAAAGGAATTAAATAAAGTAATTAATGCCAGGTATTAAAATAAAATTACTGTATGTACTCTATGATCATATTTAATTTAAACAGGATGATTGAAGCAAAGGGGAGATATGTTAGACTCAAATTGTATTTCGGAGGTGATTACAAGGTATTTCATAAAATATTGTACATAATATATAATCCCATCATATACATGTACTTCTATAAAGTTTCTGCTATTGTTCATGGGTTTTAATGCCGCTAATTATACCCACGCCTGCTTGTAGGTGATTACAAGGTATTTCATAGATATTGTACATATATACAAATCAATAATCCCATCATATAGTTTCTGCTATTGTTCATGGGTATGAATGCAGCTAATTCCACCGACGCCTACCTGTACTGTGATATTAACAAGGACAACGGGTATACTGTATATTAATTAACACATAAGGTATACTAAATAAATTTACAGATGGCAAGTCTCAGTAGACCACAACCCTCAAAACATAAACAAGTGTTTAAATAACCCTAATGAAGCATTTGGCATGATACATCCGCCATTGTTGAATTTTGACATTAGTTGAATTGTATTGGATGAGCTCCACGTTATGTTCCGTATCACCGATGCTCTCATAAGGAACCTCATATTGGCAGTGGAGTATTATGATGGGAGGGAAAGAAGAAGGGAGTTACGACAAGATACTTGAATATGTTGGAGAAGATTAGGTCTTGTGGTATTTCAAGGTAAAATTACCCATCAAAATTAGAAAAAAAGCTATCTTATTCAGTAATTTAAGATACGGATGGCAAAGGATAGCAAAGCTGGAACTGATAAACATGATTGGACATCACTACGAGGACAAGACAAAAGAAACCTAATAAAAAGGTTGCCTGAGCTGATACTGTCTATCTTTCCTCACAATGAAAAAGAATTTGGTAAATCGATTAAACAGTTATGGAAGGTATGTTTTTACCAGTACCTTAAAGGCTGATTCATAAACATAACGTAACCTAATGTACGTACGCAAATACACAGCAAGAGTACGAATAGCTAATGTAACACAAGAATAGAACCAAGCCGGTTCTATATTCTGAAGGTATATATTTACAGCATAAACGTAATGCTTATGTAACGTAAGGGAATACATGAGAAGAGTAAGAACCATTCACATAACGTGAACATTGAATCAAGTTCTACTTTAAACGTCACGTTGATGATTAGTACTCTTCTGATGTATTCCCTTACATTACATGAATGTTACATAAACGTTACTTTTGCCATCAGGAGAAACACTGGTTGATGTTGAAACTTAAGGTACACCAAAGAAACAATTATAATCAACAATACTCAAGTTTTTTTAAAAAAATTATAGACAATAGATTGGGTGAAGTCTTTCTTGGCAATAAAACTCCAGGGTCATCAACAAAAATACATAACCCCGTACATGCATATAATGGCAAAGCATATCCCATAGCATCCCAGATGAGGGCCATGAATGGCATCAAGCGATTTACTGGACAGCGCAAGTATATGATAAATCCATATGGCATGCATGCTTTCTTGTACACAATAACAATCGTGAACGTCCATCAATTCATATAGCCTATTGAAAAAAAAAACAACGATGATCCAAGACGTAATTACACCTCAAGTAACAGATGGGATGGAACAAAAGACATTCTACTTACTGAAGCAAGACTGGAAGTATTGGCTGAATGCCAGCACTCTACATGGCCCTACAGCAAGCATCAAGTGGATTACTGGGAGAATGGTGGCCTACAGGAAAAGAGAAGAAAGATGACCGAAACAGAAGAGGAAAATGATGAAGAGGAAACTGAAGACCAGGCAGAGGATTAAAATAATTATTATGGATGCTCTATTAATTAATACTATTATCAAAAATATCTACAAATAATAATAGTTATTTACAGTGTGTCATATGAAGACCTTTATTGAATTTGTAATTTTCATAATAGTATACTTATCTTGTTGTTGAATAGTTCAGACATATCTATGGTTCAATTAGAGCCACAGGTATCCAAATCCAGATCCCAGTGACTTCGGAAAAGTTAGAAAATAGCTCAAAGTGCATTTTTTCTCCACTAGAGCTTGCCTTGTAATGCCAGTCCTTCAATATAAACATTATTTTGTTCGAAAAAAAAAAATTGCCGTGAGCTATACAGGCAGTTTAAAGCTGCCCATAATTTTGGTCATTTTGGGGTGGTCTCAGGTATAAAGTCAACAATGATACAACAAAGTTACAAAACTGCCATTTAGTTACATGAACACAGCTGTAATTGTAGTATGCAAGCCCATGATCAAGAACCAATTTGCCATTTGAATAGAGCAAGACCTAACTTGCCATCTGGGTCTTTCTTGAAACAAAACGAAAATACCTCTGCTCTCAGCTCTAGCAAATGCTTACTTGGCAGTACTGATGCTATAACAGCTGAATGAATATAACATATAACCTCCAGAATCCCCCTGCCACAACCGTCACGCTCCACAAGGTTATTTTGTGAACAACTTAAGTATGCACGGGTGTTTAGTGGAGACATGAAAAAACCACTCCTTTGAATTATAAATCAGTATGCTCAGTATAAAGCATGTTCCACTTTTAAATGCCATACTCTATGTTACAGTCAACAAGCTTCATCAGTATGGCTATAAAAGCCTCAAAAGGTTTTGTTACTTCACTAGTGGTTGGAAATTGTACCTTATGGGTTAAAGGGTAACTGAAGTGATTTTTAACATATATATTTTTTTACATGAATGAAATGAGTTTTGCACAGTATAAGCAATGCATACTTTAAAGTACATGAAAATTGTTCACCTGATGAGAAATGAGCTCGAGAAGTCTGCAAAAACACTTCCTGTTCAGCCATTTTGAAAAACACTTCCTTTATGGGCGGAGCCTAAACGTGACGTAGATAGTTTGACTCGATCCTGACGATCCAGCGACAAGCGACTGTTTGACGAAGATGGCTTTGGAAGACTCCAGTTCTGATGCGGATTTAGGCTCTCAAATCCTTTCTTACCCGTTCCCGGAGTTTAATAGCGATGACGGAGAAAGCACAAATGTCTTTCTACCATTTATGTACGAACCAGAAGCGGGGGAAACTGCGAGTTCTAGTGATGAAGACGTTGGCTCTGATAGGCTTGGCAACACTGACTGGTATGATGTGAAAATACTGCATGTTCTAGTGTAGCCATTTAAAGTACCTGTATCATTTGTACTAGGTGCTTATGTGGATCATGTGTAGCAATGCCCACAGGTAAAGAGTGCATCTGTTGCCATGAAGTGACCAGAGTAATGGCCAAGTCGGAATCTGGTGTGCCTTGCATAACTCAGCACCCTGGTTTTGCTCCCGTCTGTCTCAATACTCATGTTCTACAGACAGCATATTTTTCTTTTCGCCAGCAGTATGGCAATGTTTCTGAAGGTTCACAAAATGAGTAAGTTTTACATTACAAGTATGTTAATGCTGTTACTGTAATTCAGTTGTTTTTCTTATTGTAGCCAGTATCGCCACACTGCTTATCGCCAACTCACTCGTTGGTGTTGGGAGTGGTTGGGTAGAAATGTAAGAG
>JAYJLX010043506.1:0-13585 GCA_036873525.1 Chalinula nematifera
GCTGATCCTATGTTATTTCCAAATATGGATGGATTATCATCAGTTCCAGTTATAATGACTCGGTTAATATTATTCATGGCAAATATAGGACTGAAATTTGAAAGAGGATCCAACCATAAATTATTTCTGTGAGCTACAACACTTGTAAGGTTAACTGTTACTTGCAATTTGTTATCCCTTCCCTTTGCTTCCACTAACAAACAGGTAGCGTACAGTAGTGATGTACTGTTTGAACAGGTAACATTATTAAAATAAAATCCAATATAATGATGTCTACTAGTCTTGTCCACTGATATATACACAGCAAGCTGTAACGATTTCCATGATTCAAAAACAGTGTTCTTAACAGCTGTTAATTGCATATCATTATATGTCCCAATTCCTCTCACATCAGATAACCCAATGATCATCAAACCGCCTGCATATGTTCCAATACTCTGACTAAAGTATGATTTATTGATTATTACAGTGGGCCATACGAGGGATCGGTAGTAGATAAAGGTTAATGAGGCAGCATGTATAATGGGAACATGGCCACTATTAGTTGAATCGATTTTGGAAAAATAAGAGGGAATTGTTCCTATTACACTAGCATCGTCCGTGAAACTAGTAAAAATTGCATAATTACGATAGAAACGGCTATTTTCAATTTGGACAAAAGAATCATTGTTATGTTTATTGTCTTTGGTAAATAAAAAAATCCCCCCACTACCGGTGATCACAGATTGCTTAGAATGCTGTATTACAGCTGTGTTTAAGGTTGTATTGATTGAGTTCACAGTAATAATGGCGAATCCGTAATAATGTGTGATATTTACCCTGGTGATATTGATATTAATACAGTTAATGAACACCAGTACAGCACCATTACTCTCCTTGAATACCAGTCGAGATGAATTGACAGTGTGAAGTATATTAGGAGTGAATGAGGTAAGGTATGTACCACATCCATTAAATATAACGTTTGCTATTGTAACACTGATATTGGCAAATGCAAACCCAGTGGCATTACTGAGGTGACATTGGATCTCAGCCATCTGTGATTGTGGTTCACCAACAATAGTTAGGGATTCGATACCACTTGTGACATTGATTACACAAGACCTGCTAACATCTGTTGTTATGTTGTAAACAGCACTCGAGTTGAGGACTAACACTGTGTCATTGATTGGTTCACACAGTGTTGACAGGAGATCATGTGTGTTCTGTATCAGTAGGGTACCACTAGTGGTTATTGGTAGGGATAATAGTACCACTACTACTGAAGGAAAGAGAACCACTGCAGCAGGTGATTTGTTACTCATCAGCATTGGCTATAATAATCAGTGAAGTTTGAGTTATGTATACATGTTCGTTTTTATAGAAAGTGCTCAGTGCCCTTGTTGACAAAAACAATGAATAGAATAAAAGTGACTTATAACAACAGCATACTGCATGGTTTATTGTTGACTATATAATTTGAATAGGTCTATTGATGTGTTTTCTTTCAGAATAGATTGCGACACGATGAATGTATTGTGTTTTAAAACAATTAAAACAATGAAATCATTTAAGTTATACTATATGCTATTATAAACGCTATTTGGAAAGCTCAATGCGATGCATCGGATCGATTTAAGCTAGTATTATGTAAAACGTATGTATGATATTGATAAAATAGTAAAAGTGAATGTATTATACATGAATAACAACTTAATTGGAGTAGAACATTTAGATCTAGCGATGATGTAATTATGACTGGAAAATTAAAACAGCAAGAGAGTATATAATATATAATATTAGCTGCAAGAGGTATATTTAATATTGTTTATGTACTGTCTATCTAAGCCCGAGGGCAAGGGCAGTATGTAACCATCAATATACACTCTCATTTTTTACTATTGTTCATCTTTGCCTAAATGATAGCTAGATCTATAACTTAACAATAAAAATATTTCCCTAAATTGAAGTAGATCTATAATTCATCTATTGAAGTACAATTAAGCAAAGTTGATTTTTAATTAGGTGTGTTATTATACAAGCCCATGTAGCTTCACCCTATACAGACACTACCGACATAACAACATTATAATTGTGTTCCAAGCCCCTCCCACTCAGACGTGGGAGGGGCTATTTTAGCCCAACCCCATGTACTCTGATATTCAAAAAGGATATATAATAACTGAATAATATTAATTATAAGTAAAAAAAATAATCAACTTAATTTGTGTAAAAAAAAATAACAAATTTTTCTTTAAGTGCAAGACTCTAGCAAAGGTTCACGAAAACGATTATGATATATAGCAGTCAAACTTAACTCATTGGATCTCTGTTCCCGCTCAGAGTAGTGACCTGTAGCTGCTGAGAATCGATCAGTGCTCATCTTGTTGAATAAAGCCACTACTTTACATTGTATCATAGTGTGCAGCCTCAGTAGTATTGCTCTACACTTGTCAATCCTCATTATTACGTGATACAGGATCACTATAGAGAACATTAGAAATATCATTAATATAAATACTGCGATTATATATGATTCTGCTTTACTGTCATCCCACTGCTTGAGATAAAACGTATACAAAGTGACAACGTATATTAGTATTAAAATTAACATGATGGCTGCATCCAAAATGTCGATTAGTTTATTCTTGAATGGTTTCAGGTATACTTGAATAATCAAGAAACACATCATTGTAGGCATTGTAATATTTATTAACTTTATGATGTCATTCCCTCTCAGTATAATATACAATACAATCATTATTATCAGCAAGATGATCCGTGCTGTGAACCAGTATTCCCTGTTCTCTTTGTATGGACCGTGAATGGCTTCGTAAGGTGACCTCAAGTATTTGTTACCCCATTTTGTTCTAAGTATCCATCTTCCACCTATCAATAGAGCCAAGTATGGTAGAACAAATACACACAGTGCTAGTACTGATGTTAGTCTAGCTATAACCAGTTCAGGGTTAGTCCATGAATCAGTAGTTATTGTACCATTCTGATACCATACGTATATACTATCACCCGAATCAGTGATGATGGTAACAGAGGAAAGTATACCAATGGATGAGATTATAAACTGGGAAAATGACAAATGAACCACAGTGACTAACACTTGAACTGACAAATGAGATGTTCTGTTGGATAGTCGTATTGAGTAACGACTAGCAATAATCAAACCCATTGTAATCATTAATAAGTACACAGGAAACATGAAACTGAGCATGGTTCGGGCAAAGTTACCCATACCATGATAGAAGCATAGTGGGAAACCAAGGTTAAGGTTTAACATAGAAAGGAATATGATAAAGAATCTATTGAAGTATGCACTAATAACAGGATATGCCTTCATGAAATCCAGAACTCCCAGATTAGCTGCCTGAGCAAAGAATATTATTCCATTGATTGTACCTGATGCTAGTGTTAGTCTGAGTATGAACAGTAGGTATATCAGTAATGGTCCAGCAATAATATACCCTAACAGAGTCAATAACCACCAGTTAGAACACTCCATACACTCACCAGATCCAAACACAACACTGTATCCATCTTCACAATTACTACACAATACCCCTCTTCTATGGGGGTGGCATATACTCCTGAGCTGAGTACCATTACCTGATGAACTGTCATTCCAGGCATAATACGGTAGTTGAGTGTCCGTAACTAGTTTCATATTAGAGCAACTTATACAAGGTTTACAAAATTCCAAAGGACATCTCGCTGTGATGCCACCAGTCTTGTTTTCCCCTATCAGTAGTTCCCCAATCCATATAACATGTAGTAATGGTGGTACTGTGATTGTGAGGTTACTAATACTGCATATACCCAGATTGCTGTACTGCTGTTGTCTATAAAATGCTTTCATCCCTGATGAAGTTATGCAGCTATGTTGTTCTGGATCTAATTGAAACCCTGGTGGACAGCTGCTGTGATGTTTCATTTTTATAAGAAGAATCCTTCCAAAATAGTTAATTCTTGAATCTTCTCCATAATAGAATGTTGCTGTAATACGTGGGTATTTGGTATATGCTATTTGCACGTATAATGATGTACATCCTTTTTCTTTAATATAATATGTATTTTGTAGTTCTTCTGAAGCATGCTGCGGACCATTAGTGGAATTATATACAAGAGATAGTGCTAGTCTAATTTTTGAATAAACAGGATTCCCTGACTGGTCAGTGACCTTTACTCGTATTTCTGCTGTTCCTCCTGGGTAATTAACGGTTGCTGATTCACTGCAGAGGTATATCTTGTAAGGTTTTGATGTTATTTCTCTGTTTTCGTTTCTTTTACGTATTATTTTTATTTTATTAGTATAATAATCCAATGTTTTAACAATGAAATGATTATTCTCACCAGTATTGTAGCATGAATATATTGGATCAGCAAATATAGAATTACCACTCAGTCTTGCTGTGTTACGCCAAAATATATATTTTATGCTTGCTTCATTACTAATCTGTAAACTACAAATGGGAGTTCCAGTATCACAAGAGTTTTCTATTGCAATAGCACCTCCTTTTTTTAAAGCTATGTTGTTTGCAAACCAGACTTTTGATGATGTATTAAAGTGTAAATATGAGTTCTTCATGTTTAGTGCTGCTCCGTAAACTGCTCTATTGGCAACAAATAAGACCTTGCCCTGTAAGTAGACATGTGAACCATATGTCTGTATACTTGATCCTATGTTATTTGCAAAAAACGATGGACTATTATCAGTTCCAGTTATAATGACTTTGTTAATATTATTCATAGCAAATATAGGAACGAAATGGGAAAGTGGATGCAGCAGTAAATTGTTTCTGCCAGCTACAACACTTGTAAGAATAACTGCTACTTGCAAATTGTTATTGCTTCCTGTTTCAGCTAACAAACAGGTAGCATACTGTAGTGATGTACTATTTTTACAAGCAATGTTCTTAAAATGAAATCTGATATAATGATGGCTAGGAGCCTTGTCCACTGATATATACACAGCAAGTTGTAATGATAGCTGCGATTGAAAAAAGGTGTTTTTAACAATCATTACTTGCATGTCTGCTGTATGATATGTCCACACATCAGATATCCCAACTATCATCAAACCTGCTGCATATGCTCCAAAACTTCCTACGAATGACGATTCATTGATTACTACCGTAGGCCATACCAGGGATCGGTAGTAGATAAAGGTTAATGAAGCAGCATATATAATAGGAACATGACCACTGTTTGTTGAATGTGTTAGTTCTGAAAAATGGGAGGATATTGTTCCAGATGCACTTGTACCCATAAAGACAGCACGATTACGATTAAAATGGCTTTTGTGAATTTGAACAATAGAATCAATAAAATTGTTATCTCCAATAAATAAAAAAAGGGCACCACTACCAATGTTATGAAGTCCTAAAGTGTAAAATGGATCCTTGGAATTATGATACTGGATTGTAATTGTATCAAAGGTTGTATTGAATGAGTTCACAGTAATAATGGCGAATCCGTAATATTGTGTAATATTTACCCTGGTGATATTGATATTAATACAGTTAATGAACACCAGTACAGCACCATTACTCTCCTTGAATACCAGTCGAGATGAATTGACAGTGTGAAGTATATTAGGAGTGAATGAGGTAAGGTATGTACCACATCCATTAAATATAACGTTTGCTATTGTAACACTGATATTGGCAAATGCAAACCCAGTGGCATTACTGAGGTGACATTGGATCTCAGCCATCTGTGATTGTGGTTCACCAACAATAGTTAGGGATTCGATACCACTTGTGACATTAATCACACAAGATCTGCTAACATCTGTTGTTATGTTGTAGACGACACTCGAGTTGAGGACTAACACTGTGTCATTGATTGGTTCACACAGTGTTGACAGGAGGTCATGTGTGTTCTGTATCAGTAGGGTACCATGAGTGCTGGTTATTGGTAGGGATAATAGTACCACTACTACTGAAGGAAAGAGAACCACTGCAGCAGGTAATTTGTTACTCATCATCATTGGCATGCATAATAGTCTGTGAAGTTTGAGTTATACATGTTCGTTTTTATAGAAAGCGCTCACTGCTGCATTTTTGACAAAAATGATGAATAGATCGAAAGTGACTTATAACAACAGCATGCTGCATGGTTTATAGTTGACTATATTACTTGAATAGGTCTATTGATGTGTTTTCTTTCAGAATAGGTGCAGGCGGCACAATGAATGTATTGTGTTTAAAACAATTAAAACAATCAAGTTATTTAAATTATAAATGCTATCTATAACATATGTATTTGGAAAGCTTAATGCGATGAATACATGCGTGCATATGACAGCGGGTTCATTGATTTAAGCTATAGTACTATGTAAACATGTTTATAATAGTGAAAGTGAATGTATTATACGAATAATAACTTGGAATAGAGCATTTCACTATTTATTGACGCTATATAATTATGTAATTATACTGAAAAAACAGCAAGAGAGTATATGTATATGCTATACCATACCCTCCAAGAGGTAATTGGTTTATGTACTGCCTATAAACTCGAGGGCAAGGGCAGTATACATGTACCCCAAACAGGAGTGGTATAATAGATTTATTCCATGTGTAGCCATGCTTCAAACTTTAGGCCAATATTCAAAATTTTATTGCCTAAATGATAATATTTCCCTAAATTATGCAATTAAGCAATGAAAGTTAATTTTTAATTAGGTGTGCTATTATGCAAGCCCAGCTCCACCCTATATATATAGACTATATGTGCTAAGCCCAGCATTGTCTGTTCCAAGCCTCTCCTACTCTGAAGTGGGAGGGGCTGTTTAAACAGCGGGAGGGGCTGTTTAGTCTTTGGTTTGATTATATTCTGATATTAAAAGAGGGTAATAAAAAACTAATATAAGTAAAAAAATAGTCAGCTTAATTTGTTCAAAAAAAAACTTAATGCTGTAATCACTCATTAATCACAAGAATTTTTTTATTTAAGTGCAAGACTCTAGTAGAGGTTCACGAAAATGATTATGATATTCAGCAGTCAGACGTAACTCATTGGATTTCCGTTCCTCAGAATAGTGACCTTCAGCTACTGGGAATCGATCAGTGCTCTGTCTCTTGTTGAATAAAGTCATTACTTTGCGTTCTATCGTAGTATGCAGCCTCAGTGGTAGTGTTTTGCACTTGTCAATCCTCATTATTACATGATACAGGATCACTACAGAGAACATTAGAAATATAATTAATATAAATACTGCAATTATATATGATTCCGCTTTACTGTTGTCCCACTGCTTGAGGTAAAACGTATATAAAACGACAATATATATTAGTATTAAAATTAACATGATGGCTGCATCCAAAATATTGATTAGTTTATTCTTGAATGGTTTCAGATATACTTGAATAACCAGGAAACACATCACTATAGGCATGGTGATATTCAATAACTTTATGATATCATTCCCTCTCAGTATAATATATAATACAATCATTATTATCAGCAAGATGATTCGTGCTGTGAACCAGTATTCCCTGTTCTCTTTGTATGGACCGTGAATGGCTTCGTAAGGTGACCTCAAGTATTTGTTACCCCATTTTGTTCTAAGTATCCATCTTCCACCTATCAATAGAGCCAAGTATGGTAGAACAAATACACACAGTGCTAGTACTGATGTTAGTCTAGCTATAACCAGTTCAGGATTAGTCCATGAATCAGTAGTTATTGTACCGTTCTGATACCATACGTATATGCTATCACCCGAATCAGTGATGATGGTAACAGAGGAAAGTATACCAATGGATGAGATTATGAACTGGGAAAATGACAGATGAACCACAGTGACTAACACTTGAACTGACAAATGAGATGTTCTATTGGATAGTCGTATTGAGTAACGACTAGCAATAATCAAACCCATTGTAATCATTAATAAGTACACAGGGAACATGAAACTGAGCATGGTTCGGGCAAAGTTACCCATACCATTGTAGAAGCATAGTGGGAAACCAAGGTTAAGGTTTAACAGAGAAAGGAACACAATAAGGAATCGATTGAAGTATGCACTAACAGGATATGCCTTCATGAAATCCAGAACTCCCAGATTAGCTGCCTGAGCAAAGAATATTATTCCATTGATTGTACCTGATGCTAGTGTTAGTCTGAGTATGAACAGTAGGTATATCAGTAATGGTCCAGCAATAATATACCCTATCAGAGTCAATAACCACCAGTTAGAACACTTCATACACTCACCAGACCCAAACACATCACTATATCCATCTTCACAATCACTACACAATACCCCTGTTCTATGGGAATGACATATATTGAAATGATTATCACTATCTGAACTATGGATTCGAACATAATACGGATGTTGTTCCCTAGTGTTGAGGGTAACTAGTTTCATATTAGAGCAACTTATACAAGGTTTACAGAAATGCAAAGGACATCTCGCTGTGATACCACCACTTTTGTTTTCCCCTATCAGTAGTTCCCCAATCCATATGACATGCAGTAATGGTGGTACTGTGATTGTGAGGTTACTAATACTGCATTTACCACGATCACTGTACTGCTCTTGTCTGTAGAATTTTATCATCCCTGATGAAGTATTGCAGGTACGTTGTTCCCGATCTAGTTCAAACCCCGGAGGACAACCCTGATGTTTCATATCCATACGAAGCAGTGTTTCAACATATTTAACATTTAGATCTTCCCCATAAGAGAATATTGCTGTGACATTTGGGTATCCTTTTATCTGTAGTGATAATGATGTACATCCCCTTTCTTCAATGTGTATATTTTGTAGTTCTTCTGAAACTTTTGTGTTGTAAAGAAATACATAAGGTAGAGAAGAGTACGCATAAACAAGAACAAGACTCATTTCTGAATAAACAGAATTCCCTGACAGGTCAGTGGCATTTACCTGCACTTCTGCTGTTCCTCCTGGGTAACTAACTGATATTTTTGGTTCATTGCAGAGGTGTATGTTAGAAGGTTTTGATGTGATTTCTCGGTTTTCATTTCCTTTAGTATCATTTGGTATGATGGTTATTTTATTATTGTAATACTGCATGGTGTTTGCAATAAAATGATTATCATCATTGTAACATGAATATATTGGATCAGCAAAAATAGAGTTGCCACTCAGTCCTGCCATGCTATGAACAAATGTGATACTGTTATTCAGTTCTTCATTGCTAAACTGTAAACCACAATAGGGAAATTCTGTATCGATGTAGTGGTTTTCTATTGAAATAGAACCTCCTTTTTTTAAAGCTTTGCAATTAGAAAATGAGACATTTGCTGATGTGGTAAAGTGTAAGTATGAGTTCTTCATGCTAAGTGCTGCTCCATACATTGCTGTATTATTAAAGAATACAACGTTGCCTTGTAAGTAGACGTGTGAACTATACGTCTGTATAGCTGATCCTATATTATTTCCAAATATGGATGGGTTATCATCGGTTCCAGTTATAATGACTTTTTTAATATTATTCATAGCAAATATAGGAATGAAATGAGAAACAGGATGCAGCCATAAATTATTTCTGCGAGCTACAACACTTGTAAGGTTAACAGTTACTTGCAAATTGTTATCGCTTCCCCTTGCTTCAGCTAACAAACAGGTAGCATGCCGTAGAGATTCGGTGTTTGAACAAGTAACATTCATAAAATGAAATCTGATATGATGATGGCTAGGAGTCTTGTCCACTGATATATAAACAGCAAGTTGTAATGATAGTCGTGTTTCAAAAATACAGTTCTTAACAGTCGTTAACTGCATATTATCTGTTATTCGACCCATTTTTTTTACATTGAATAACCCAATGATCATCAAACCAGCTGAGTATGTTCCAGTATTCTTATAAAAATATGATTCATTGATCATTACAGTGGGCCATATAAGGGATTGGTAGTAGATAAAGGTCAATGAGGCTGCATGTATAATGGGAACGCGGCCACTATCTGTTGAACGTAGTTTGGAATAATATGAGGGGATTGTTCCTTGTACACTAGTACCCCTAAATCGAGCATCATTACGAATGAAATGGCTATTTTGAATTTGAACAAAAGAATCATTGTTATGTTTATTGTCTTCAGTAAATAAAAAAATACCCCCACTACCAGTGATTACACGAGAATGCTTTAAATACTGTACTGCAATTTTGTTTAAGGTTGTATTGATTGAGTTCACAGTAATAATGGCGAATCCGTAATAATGTGTAATATTTACCCTGGTGATATTGATATTAATACAGTTAATGAACACCAGTACAGCACCATTACTCTCCTTGAATACCAGTCGAGATGAATTGACAGTGTGAAGTATATTAGGAGTGAATGAAGTAAGGTATGTACCACATCCATTAAATATAATGTTTGCTATTGTAACACTGATATTGACAAATGCAAACCCAGTAGCTTTGCTGATAAGCGGGTGACATTGGATCTCAGCCATCCGTGATTGTGGTTCACCAACAATAGTTAGAGATTCGATACCACTTGTGACATTGATCACACAAGGAACATTTGTTATTATGTTGTAAACAGCACTCGAGTTGAGGACCAACACTGTGTCATTGATTGGTTCACACAGTGTTGACAGGAGGTCATGTGTGTTCTGTATCAGTAGGGTACCATGAGTGGTTATTGGTAAGGATAATAGTACCACTACTACTGAAGGAAAGAGAACTACTGCAGCAGGTAATTTGTTACTCATCATCCAGCATTGGCTATATAGTTCGTGTAGTTTGAGTGTATGCGTGTTCACTTTTATAGAAAGTGTGGCTTTATCCATGAATGAAACTGCCGGAAAAGAGACAATTACTATGATGTTGTATACATTGTATTGACAAAATAAAGTGACGATGAATAAATCAAAAGTGACTTATAACATATATACGGTTTATACTGTTGACTATATCAACAGAATATATAGGTCATTTATATCGTTTGAAAGAGTGCATGCATGTGTTTCGCTTCAGTTTAGGCCCGGCGGTGTCAGGATAAATTGCTGATTGCCGGAGTCACATGTGTCATGCAGTATATACATCCATTGAACTTGTCTGACATGATGAATTACACTGCATGTGAAAAAAGTTTTTTAAGCTATACCATTAAAAACATGCATAGAAATTAAGCTTCATAAAGATGAATACATGCATGTGACAGTACTATATATATAGTGGGTCCACTATAATGTGAATGGTCAATGATAGAGGATAAACTCGTGCGATGGTGATTGACTATATAGCTACCTCAATGAAGAGGTAAATGCTTTATTGATGTAACAGATTGGAACAATTTACTAAAACAAGTCTATTCAGCCTAATAACACACGATGATAAACTACAGTGTTCAAGTTAAACCGCTCTGTATATAAATCATTAATTTAAGCCGCTATGAATAAAGTTTATAGTGAAGGTTAAGGTACATTGATATATGAAGCAATAACTTGTTATTCATGGAACAAAGCATTGCCATTATAAATTACAATGTACTATAAGCATGCACCCTTGTATTTAGCATCAGCTTAGTGTTATGATGAGTACATGATTTAAACTGTTTGACTTGTTTTATTTGGTTAAAAAGACTGTGTATGCATGGGAGTGCTTTCTTACATTTTCGCAGTGTTAAGCCTAGTTCATGCACAATTTGTTGACAAGGACATTACGTTGATGCTGGAATAGAATCCTATATAGTCTATTCAAATGCCGGTAAGCATTGTGTCAAAAAGGTTTAAATCACCCACACAACATCGTGCTATAGCGTCATAATGTGAACTATATATTGGCTTATATCTGTATATACAATTTACCTTTGTTATTCAGTTAAAATACAAAATAATAAAACAGTGACCTTATTCAAGTATGCCTTCCACTATATCAGTGAAGCAAAATACTCAGTTCACTTATTATATAGTTTTGTGAACAATATAATATTAAATAGACTATAGCATCATGCAGTCAAATTGTACCCATCTTACATAACAATATTGTATACATCAGTAAAGTGCATATTTCCTTAACCTATTTCACATAGCAATGCTCTGTTCCATGAATTGTAAGTTATTGTTTATATAAGGCCCCGGGTACTCATGAAGTGTATGATATTATAATTGTCATATATAGCTATATTTTCACATTGATAGCAATGCCGGCCGCTCTGTTCCATGAATGATAAGTTATTGTTTCATAGTATTTAGGGTGCTTAAAGTGCATATATATAATTGTTGATAACCTATATTTCACATCATAGTTGATCAGTACTGAGCAATGCCGGCAGCTCAATCTGTTCCATGAATGGTATAAGTTATTGTTTCATGTATCACCTCACTTTCACTATTATCACAGATGTTTACAAAATACTAGAGTCTAGCTTAACGGTTCAGAGTTTAATCACAGTAATTCACTGTGCATTGTGCCCAATATTAAACTCAATTGGCAATTGATGCCATTGCCTAAAAGGAAAGGATACTATAAACTTTAACTAACAGTATATAAGCCACTAGATCTATCATTGTATTGATAATCTTTTCCTAAGTGATAGCTGTATATATATAAGTTTAATAATACCTGGAATATATTTGCCAGCCTAAATGTATCTATTTTCACTAGATCTAGTCTATATACCATCACGCTTTAATTACTAATTATTTCACGTATGGGCGGGGCTAATAGCAAGAACACATACATGGAAACAGCACACAATAGTCTCGTTAACTAGCCTCTTTTTTTTTAACGAGACTAGCATACAACAACCCTTTGCTTATGTGTATGCGTTGCTTTGGTCCACGTCCAGTCTCCTTAAAATGGCAGAGACAGTCTCTAGGGTAACCTGCTCAGCTCCTGTGAATATTGCTGTTATTAAATATTGTGAGTTTTTAATTTAGTCATAGTCAGTGGGTGTGGCTTACTGCATATTGTCTAGTGATACACAGGGAAGGACTGTAGAGGCTAGTGTAGATCCATGTTATTATTTTCCACAGGGGGCAAATCAAATGAGGAACTAATTCTTCCATTAAATTCGTCTGTATCAATCACATTAGACCAACAAGATGTAAGTTACACAAGCACACACCCAACCCGCACATACCATCTATTCTATATTTATATATATGGTTAATGAGTGTATATTATTATATTTATAGTTATGTACTGTAACTACGGTAGCGCTGAGTACATGTTTTGATAAGGATAGAATATGGCTAAATAATGTGTAAGTATTATTGAGTTTAATCATAATTAATTATGCTCATTAAATATTCATAATTATATTCCATAAGTCATGTGATACATAAAAACCTTTAATAGGTATCAGTCCTCAATTCGTAGCCAGCCGTTGTTATTCTTGCTACTATAGCAACAGTTAGAATAATAATTACTATTGACATTTATTTGTATACTTTATAGGGAAGAAGACATTTCTAATGTTAGACTACAAAATTGCTTATCATTGAGTAAGTGTGGAATATTGGGTTCTTTATTATTATCAGTGTGTGTGTATTTGTGTATATAGTTCGTGAAGCTGCGGTACATCACTCCCAGCGTTATTCTCCTGATGAATTAGCCTCCCTCCGTGTTCATATCTGCTCTAAGAATAACTTCCCAACAGGAGC
>JAYJLX010043517.1:0-13585 GCA_036873525.1 Chalinula nematifera
TGACGTCCCAGAGCCTCGCGTTGACGTCCCAGAGCCTCGCGTTGACGTCCCAGAGCCTCGCGTTGACGTCTCAGAGCCTCGCGTTGACGTCCCAGAGCCTTGCGTTGACGTCCCAGAACCTCACGTCAACATCCTAGAGCTCGCGTAGATGTCCCAGACACTTGGTACACAGATCACAAAATGTGATAGTATATTATAATGAATGTGTATTCCATTATGATAGGATATGAAATGTACAATAATTTGTTAGCAATTGCACTCTATGTACATTAGCTGAGCATTTATATAAATTGTGTGGGTATTTTGACCTTTTTGACGCAACATTTACATTGGAATAGACTAGGATTCTATTCCAGCGTCAACGTAACATCCCACTAGCATCGTCATATTTGTGAACTAGGCTTAAGTTAACCTATAGTGGTCATATTTGTTTAAAGGTGAAGGAGGTTCAGGGTATGCCTGGGAATAGAGTATATCTGTTATTAGCATGTGGTTGTATAATACTGTTCTATTTCTCTTTCATAGCAAAGTAAAAATATCTGATTATGGGATTAGTCAGTTTGTCACCTCTCAAGGAGCCAAGGGTCACGTTGGTACGCCAGGATTCATGGCACCAGAAATACTCAAGTATCTTGGTAAAGAAGCGTACAATGAGAAAGTGGACATATTCTCGTTTGCCATGGTCATGTATGAGTTGCTGACCTTCAGAGTTCCGTTCGAACATCTCACACCAAACCAGGCAAACCAAGCAAATGAAAGTGGTACCAGACCAACACTAAAGAAAAAGGTGGGTAAATTGTTGGGGACAAAATTTATAAACTGTAGCTGGTTCATGCATGTAGTTAACCCAAACATCACTTGAACAAAGATTAAATTACTATTAAAGTAATCATTCCTTATTGAAACATATAATTTTATGGTTTATTGTATTATTAGGACTTGCCTTGCCCAGTGTTGATTCGGGAGTTGATGGTCTGGTGCTGGCAGCAAGAGGAAAAGCACCGTCCACACGCCAGAGACATTATAGACACGGCTAGTGCTGACCAGTTCCTCAGACTGGCGGATGCAATTAGAGTCAATAACTTCATGAGTCAGGTAACAGTGGAGAGACACAGAGGGAGGGAGGGGATGGGGAGGAATGACTGAGTGGAGAGGGGGTGGGAAAGAGATAGATGAATATGGAAAAAGTAGATTGAGGAAGAGAATAATAATGTTTAAGGGTGGGGGGTTTTAATCAGATAATTTATTGTGTACATGTGTTATTCAATGTTGGTTTTTTTGTTATTCCTTCAGGTTACTGGTTCGTGTTGTCGTATTGTGAAGTCCTCCTATCAGCGTAATGCAACCACTCCCATAACCCCGGGTGGGTTTTTCTCTCCGTGTTACACAGCGTACCCCAGTACAACCACTACCAGAGTTCAACCTACTACCTCTGATCACCAGTTCCATCGTGTGGTACAGACCATATCCAGTTCACAACCGTATCGACCTAAGATCGACTTGGAGAATAGGGCGTATTCATTGGGTGGAGGGGAACAACCGAGGATGAAGGTACCACCACTTGAGACTGAGACTTTCACTGCTGAAGTAGAGAATCACCCTGACGATTCCATTAGAGTGAATGAGGATATAGTAAAAGGTTGGTTCATGAGATACATGGACTGGAAAATTTTTTCAACGCCAATCAGTAAAATTTTCATGGATAATTTTTTTGCATAATAAATGGCTATGCACATGTATATAGAATAAAACGGCCAAAAATTTATCTGACGAATTAGTTACCAAGGTGTAAAGTATCCCTCCCCTCCCTCTTCAGATACTCAAGATGATGAGCCTCGATCAACACAAAGCTCCTCCAGGGTAACATTCACTGAAGAGCCCCCATCCACCGCCACTCATGATAACAGTGTGACGCCATCAGGTCCAGGACTTGAACCACAATCACCTGTCAAGTCTAAACTCAAACCCGCCTCTTTAGCTCCATTGGCTATCAAGGAGCAGCCACTGGTTGAAGACGACTTCCTGTTCTCTCAAGAGAGTGATGAAGACCATAAGATGTATCAAGTATGGGTGGCTTCTTGTTTCACCCATTGCTCTGTACTCACTGTAACAGAATATTGTGGCCAGTTTGTTAAGATAGAGGTCAGTTTGATCTTAATTAATTAGTTAAAGCCGATTTGCTTTTGATTGACACTCTGCACTCATTAATAATTCATTATTAACTATAATTACTGTATTAATTAAGTATGAATAGGTAGGTACGTGTAGGCAAAATTAATTCATTTTAGATGAATAATTAATGAGCAAGCAAGTATACACAATATTTTAAATATTGTTGCATGCAAACACAGTCCTCCAACGGGAAATCACAACATATATTACATAATAATTATTAAAGTTGACTATCATTTTCATCACAATAGGATATTGATCTGGGAGATTCACCAGTTCTCTGCATAGCAATGGTCAAGGACACAGTATGGCTGGGATTCCAAATAGGCTATCTCTGTATATATAATGCAGATACATACGAACTACTAGCACAGGTATAGATAGAATACCATTACTAACTTCATTCATTGGCTTTACTCTGTATATATCTCATATAGGTATGGCTAAGGCAAGGTATAGAGGTGTTCACTATAACCTATATATCACAGCTAGCCACAGTGTATGTTGGAATGGCAGACGGTTCCATCCAAGCATTCAGTGACACCATCGATATACCAATACTACCCGATGACTCCAGTGATATAGATTCCAAAGTATTGTCCTCCCTCGAGCCCATGATGACCTATCACGATGTCTACCAGTCTGTATTCACCATACTTCCACTTGCATTGACCGATAACACCACAGGGGATACCAGATACGAGCTATGGGTTGGAATGAAGAAGAGACTCATTATAGTATTAGATGCCAAGACATTATCAGTCATAGCCCACGTTAGGAACGATACAGATAAATCACCGACTCCTAGACACTTTAGGGAATTACCCTATTCTAATTTAACAAGTAACAATGTTGAAGATATTGAAGACACCGATGGTATAGAACAGCAGTCTTCGTCCACTCCCTCTTCGGTGAATGATACAGTGATAGTATATGGAGCCCTTAAACATGGACAGTATGTAAGCTGCTGGGATGCAACTACTAAGGAACTATTGACCTCCATCGATTGTCATGGATTGAACCCACAATGTCGTGAGTATAGTATAGTATAGTATGGCTGTAGTATGTGTAGTGTGGCCATAGTAGTGTAATAGTATATACTGTTATCAGAAGCATTTGCCTGATATATTACATAAATACCATGAAATATTTATTCCTTACTTGTAGGTAAAATGCCATCGTTGCAAATATCAGCCATTTGCTTTTCCAAGGGATATTTATATGTGGGACTGGTCACCGGTGAAATACTAGTATTGGGGGCGTCGTCCCTCAAACTGTTCACAACCCTCAACTGTCACAGGTCGTGTGTTAATAATTTCCTTCCCATTAACCTCCAAAACCTCCTACCAACCCCCCTAACCTCCGCCAACTCTCCCGCCTATACCCCAGCCCTGTCTCCCCTCCACCCGTTCCTAATGACGGATTATAACAGTGTAACATTCAAGACCGGTCCACACCAGTTGATGAGCTTCGGAACTGGATTTAGGTACGCTACTGTTGTTACAATATCGGTAGTACTAACAGGGTATTAAGCACACACTAATCCTTGGGTACCTACTTTACTGTAAGTCCATACATTGTTTGACCACGCCCTAATTTAATTAAAATGTGATAACGTATTTCCTTTTTTTTTTGCAGAGCATACTATGAATCAAGCGATAGTATCGATTATTCCAAGTCATCTTTTGCTTTGGTCTGGGAATCGAGAGAATGGAAGAACTTACTTAAAGCTGAGTTTTGAATGAACTGTGTTTCAACCAACTAGTTATACATAATTATTAATTTTTATTATCAGTATTTTTCGTTTTAATAATTATAATAATTATTATTGTCAATTAATTAATGACTAATCTTCTTATATAATTTTCAACATTCATTGGTCAAGTACTACCGGTTAGGAACATTGCAATTATGCAGGTCTATAGTCCTATTAATCATTGAAACAATGAATTATGTCAGCATACTATAATCGTCAAACATAATATAACTATGTAGCCTATCACTACATGTTCGACAATTATAATGCTTACTTCAATATTGTTTCAATGATTGATTTTCCTTGTATACATGCATGAATTATATGGACAAGGTTATTAATGACAGCTCTCAAACTAACTACATAAAAAACAAGTTCCAGCCCCAAAAAAATCTAACTTTAGAAATTAAGACCTCCAATTTAAAAAAATCACAAAATTACCTACATAGTCTAATGAAAGGTAAAATAATTAAACTTGTATTTTTTTTATTCAAATTTTAAGTTTAACTTTGCACCCTGTTTCGAATGATAATTCTTTTGAAGTGTCTAATTACACCTGTTTCCTACTCTAGCTACCGGTGACAGGGTTGTTTTCCTTCATTTGAATCCTTTCAGTAATGAAGAATTAAAATTGATCATGTAAAATACTAAGAAGTTTACTCGAAAGTAATTGAGTTACATGTTGTACTGTGCTAGTAGTCGGTGCTTTGATTATAATTATGCAGCTTCAATCTTGACACACACAGGACGTTATGTCAATAATATAATTGAGTGGAAATATATACCTACATGCTATTAAGTGTAAGACTGAATAACGCAAACTGTAGAATAGCTAATTATAATACATAGACTATACAGGATACGGCACGGTATATATTAATTTAAATTCAGTTGTTATATAACTAGATCTAGTCTACAAATTGATCTGCCTACTATGTATTGTATTGAAACTTGAGATTACTTTACCAGCATATATTGCAGTGTATATATTTGTATTTAGCTTTAGATCATTGAAATATGTATTAATTAAGTAACCAATTAACCCAGCCCGTGTGACATGTGACATGATCTTGCCTATATATATTATGGTAGATTTATTTATTAGATTTTCTGTCTATACATGTGTTTGTTATTTTTTTTACCCAGTGGAATAGAAATGGGGGGAGGTGGGGGGGGGGGGGGGGGGAAGGGGAAGGGGGGTTTTTTGCCCCCCCCCCCCAAAAAAAAAACTATAGCACCACTTACTACATAAACTACACATAAACTGTCATGAAGAGTAAAAAAAAATGGTTGACAGATCGTTTTGCAGTGATTTAATGACAATGGTACATTAAATGATGATATTGTATATTGTTTGTTGCGTCATCAAATAACCATGAGTGATATTGGCTCGAATCCCCCATCTTCAATTGTGTTCCTATATTCCACTGATACCTATTTGTTTTGTAAAATTAGAATTGATTCTTAAATTGATAACTGTTCTTTTCTGAACAATCTTATCAGTGCATGCCGCTGTGTGATGTCGCATCAGTGGCTGTAATAATATAGCAGATGTGTTACTCAATGATATTAATTAAAATCATTTAGTACCTCCCCACTCGGCTCATGCAGGTCAGGATTATATAGTTATGTAACTGAAATACAGGAAGCTAGACTGATAACCTATTGTTTATAATTTATTTTTGTTTAGCAGGGCTGGTATATGCCTGGAAGTATTGTGCATTACTGAATAAGGCTATAAAGCTGGCTACATAGCAAACTGAACTCTCACATTATGCACTTGCCTCTTCATGATAACCATGATAAGCACAGTAGTAATCTTGGCTGCAGTCATCTGTGTATCCAACGGGCAGTTTCCAGCTATCTGCAATAATGAAGACAGCTTGATGAGAAAAACATGCTGTCCGAACAACTGTAATGCACCAACAAGAGGTATGTGTAAAAACATTACCGAATTGGTGGCACAACAGTGGGCTGAAGTAGCAAACCAGACTGTCGTGGATATCATAAAGGATGCACCTAATGAAAAACCAGGGAAGGGCACAATTGACTCCCGATACCTATGGCCAACAATGGTATATGAAAATGTTTGCGAATGCCATGATCACTATGGTGGAATCGATTGCAGTGAATGTGATTTCGGTTGGACTGGAAAGGACTGCAGTGAAAGAAAGAAACCTGTTTTACGCAGGGACTTTGGTCAGCTGTCAAATGAAGAGAAAAAAAGAGTCGTAAACGCCACTTTGGGATTAAAAAATGAAATGGGATATTGGAGTGTAGTTATTAAAGAGCCTGACAACTACACTACCTCAGAAACAGTAGTGCTGCAAAATGTTTCAACTTATGACTATTTCATTTACCTGCATAACTTTGTTGCTCGTGGAGGAAATTCAGAATGCACAAAATCTGTCAATAAAAATGTCTCTATTGATTTTGCACACTCTGGCCCTGTATTTCCAGTTTGGCATCGACGCTATATTCTGACAGTTGAAAAAGAGTTTCAAAGATATTTAAATGATTCAACGTTTGGCCTTCCTTATTGGAAATGGGAAGAAAACAGTCAGGCTCCATTCAATTACAGCTATTATGGTGAACCAGCTAATACCTACAGTCCTCCAGCCGTCAATGTATCCGGACGGGTTATAAATCCAGAACAGTGGAACACAATATGCGATATTAGGTATTGGGCCTCGATTCCCAACTGGACTATGACTCCACCGACTTGTGAGGAAATATGGAAACCTTGCAATCCTGCGAACTATCTAGCTAAAGCTAGACCTCTTCAAAGGGGACAACCACAACCAGATAATATTTACTTGCCTGGAAAAGTAGAAGTTATGATCGCACTCGCTGCTCCATCTTACGATGCTCCTGATTCAACTGGACAATACTTTCGGAATTCTCCTCGTTCGAGTTTCAGGAGTCGTTTGGAAGGATGGAATCACATCTGTTCTAAAGAAATTTGCATTACAACCCTTGATTCAAATCAAGACCCCTATGACCACATGCACAATTTAGTGCATGACTGGGTAGGGGGTCAAATGGATGTTGTTCCTGCAGCTGTGAATGATCCCATATTCAATCTTCATCATTGCAATGTAGATAGAATCCTTGAAAGCTGGATGCAAAAATTCTCTATGAACAGTAGCACTGAGGCAAGCACACATTTACTCCCACCATATATCCCAGTATCGGATGGCCATCCGGGACATAATCGTGACGACTACATGGTGCCATTTTTCCCTGTTGTAAAACCAGGGGTACAGTATGATGTGGCCAAAGCATGGGGATACATGTACGATGAACTAATAGAAGCGAGCATTGAAGACTATAATATACAAGACTGTGATGACGATTTGCCCTGTGCCATATGTGCTGCAAATGGAACTTGCATTAACTGCACTGGCCAGATCAATGAAACATGTCCAGCCATCACCTATCCAACTGAAACTACTGACCCTACGATCCCTGTTGATTCTAATGTTCCTCAAGCAGGCGGTGTGTCTGATGGTGGTGCTGAATCGCAAGGCTTTGCATTGGGTCTTGGTCTTGGACTGGGTCTGGGTGTTCCAATATTAATTGCCATCATTATTGCTGTATTTGTTATAGTGTTTGTAGTTATCAAGAAGCGTGGCAGTAGTACTAGAGGATCTGGAGTTACACGGAAGCCTTATGAAGAGCAAGTTGATATTGGTGAACCCGAAGATGTAATTCCAATTACGGAGAACATAGAAGAAACTGCAACTTAATTCATATTTTCAGGCATTATGTACTAATTAAGCTAGCGTAGTGAACTATTAATTTATTCATGCATTAAGCTTAATTTTTTAGTATTATACTAGTGTCTTAATTCTGTAGTGTTTTATTGTTCTATATAGTTGCTGTTGATGAATCCACATGCCAGCTAATTGCATGCATGTCTTTATCTATTAGTGATTTTATTAGTGATTCGTAATATTTTGAATGAGTGTTATGAGCAACTGTATTATTAGATGTAATAATTTTTTATATCAGGTTCAAAACGTATACAATAATAATATATAGACGGGAGGCTATCACCACTGAATTAAGTTAATTTATACAATGAAACTGGCTAAAATTACAAGGCAGGACACCTGCATAATCAGAAGTCACATATGATGGTTGAATGGAAAAGAACCTGGAAGGTCACCTCTGCATGTAAGTAATATAATATTAACACCAATGTTATGTTCCAAAGGGTGTCATTTCCTAGACAAGTTTTATTGTATTTTAGCCAACCAGATCAATAAATTTTACCAATTATATAGACTAGTTATAATGTTTACGCAATAAACCCTAACTATTATAATTAAAAAAACTTTATAGTTTCTGTAGTTTAGTCAGTAGTTGTACTGATGATAATCGTTGATTACGATCATTATTAATACACTGTAACACAATCACCCTCATCTCTAGCCAGGGAATGCTACAAGCTCTTCTATCACGTTTACTACTGTCCGTTTCTGGAGCACGATGCAGTGACATCTCTGTTAAAAGGATACCAAAGCTATATACGTCCATTGCTGAGGTATGATGTTGTGGAATGAGGGCTTCAGGAGCAGCATAGGCTGGATTACCAGGGATAATGGTCTTGATGTGTAGTTGAAGATTGGCCGATCCAAAATCCGATAGCTTGGCCCTCCATTTGTCATTGGGAAGAGGTTCCATCAGTACATTAGGGCTACTGATGTCTCTGTGAAGGATTGGCTGAGGTCTCCACTGATGGAGGTAACACATTGCAGTACATATATCAGAGGCAATCATGACAATCTGTGGGTGCGTTAAGGGCTTTCCTATTTCCAGTTGCTTGTGTAGGCTGGTAGCCATCAGCTCATACAGTAGGATGGGATTATCAACTCTAGTGGCCCCAATGAACTGGACGATATTAGGATGATGTATTTGTGCAGATAGCTCCATCTCTCTTGTGAACACTCCTCTGTTATAGTCGGACACTATGAGCTGATGTAAGCACTTGGCAGCTACTTTGGTACGACGGAATATGGCCACCTTGACCTCACCATATGCCCCACCCCCAATAACAGTGTCTGTTAGCTCCACCTCTTCTTTTTGAAGTATCCAGGGACGATTCTTCAGTTGTTCTTGAAGCTCTGATATTTCAGCTTCTTTCTGCTCCAATAGGTCATCCTTTTGTTGAAGTTGCTCTTCATTTTGTTGAATAACTTCATCTTTATGTCTGCTTTGCTCAATTATCCCTTCTTTCTCTGCATTCACTACTGACATCATTTCAACAAGCCTTTCATTCTATATGAAAATAATCAGTGAGTTACAATAATATTGAATACACTTTCTTTGTATGCAACTTATTCTGTTTTACGTAGTTTACAAATATAGAGTAACATGTTCGCAGTATATATGATATGTGTACAATTGACATGTATAGTGTTAGTAATAATTTAGTAGTAATATAATGCATATTAGAATTCCTATACTGCACCTCTTGTTTCGTTTCTCTCAATTGTTGTAATTGGTCATCCTTTTGTTGAAGTAGTTCTTCCTTTAGTCTGATTGTATTCTGGTTATGCTGAAGTTGCTCAATATTTTGTCGAGTTATTTCTTCAATAACCTGGTCTTTATGGTTGAGATGATTTTGAAGATCTTCAGTCACTCTTTGGTTCTATTTATACCAATATATACCAGACAAAAATTAAGAGTTTATAATAAATTAAAGTAAATGAAGTATCATATTAATAAGCCGCTATATGCAAGCGGCATTTTTAAAGTTATGAAAAAAGGCTATATATATAATGTGTGCAATAATATACCACATCAGAACATACAGTGCCAACTGTGATCCAATTAATAGTGTTTATGAAACAATATTTTTTTCTACTAAAGTCTGTTCACGTTGAGTTGAGGATTTGCTCATTAAATATTCATCTAAAATTCATTAATTATAGCTACACACCGCCCATGCACTTCAGTACTTAATACATTATGAATGGTAAGTCATTGCGCAATAATTGCCAATGAATACTAATGAGCAAATCCTCAACTCAACGTGAACGCACTTTAGATTTATTTAGCATGTTGGATAAATGGCAATAACATACACCATATGCTTCAGATGATATACACTACTGATATATGGCTAATGTACTATACAATACTGGCATGACATATGTATAGACTATATATGTATACAGTTAATACAAAGAAACAGCAGAATGATAAAATGACTGGTTCTTAAGTTCTACTATGAACAAAAGTCAGTGGATCTTTTTCTTTAGTTCTATTACCAAAATTAGAATGTCCAATTTTTAGACTGAAAACTACAGTATCAGTATACTACATGCATCATATAAAATGGCACTGATGCATAAGTAACATTATATGCTATGTCAGTAATAGTATATAAACTGTCACATGATCAGAACAGATGTATACGTACCAATGGAATTGTGATCACAGGTGTTTGTGGTGACTATGAATCAATTTATTTTAATCAATATTTTGATTATAAATGGCACTCATGAATACTTTAAATATAAAGTATACTAGTGCCCATATAGTATGCATGTACCTCTTGTTCTCTTTCGCTCAATCGTTGCTCTCCTTCTCTTAATTGTTGTTCTTTTTCTCTCAGTTGTTGCTTTAATGACTCAATAACTTGTTCCTCTCCTCCTCCAGTCAGTAGCTGCTGTCCCTCCTCAGTAGCTGGTACAGTATTCTCCATCTGGTACTCTTTCTCACGTACTGCCAAACGATCAGACACTAGTCTAGTGTACTGAGCTTTATTCTTCATATCTTCCTCATTCATTACATTAGATACACTCCAGTTATCATCAGCAGATGGAGAGAAAACTGCATGAACAAACAATGAAAACAATCGAATAATGGTTAGTAGTAGTAATTACCTAATTCAACAATCATTCTGATATTAGGGCTAGTGACAAAAGTACTAGAGATCTTTCCTCCTGTTATTAACAACAAGACACGATTCACTGACATTTTGAAGCAAATCATGGAATATCTGTAACGTTTTATCAGTACATCAGGAAGATTGGAGAACTATATCGAATAAATTATTATAATACAAAATAAAATTGAAATTTTTTTATCCTACCTTCGTCCAATTCTTCTTCTTTATTTCCATTATCCAGCAATCATCTGTACCCAATCCTCCCAACACTAGTAGATAATGCTGTCTTACTCCATTACCAGATACACTACTGATAATAATACTGGAATGAGCTGATCTCTGTTGTACCCACTGGCCAGATAGGTCTAGTTTATGGATATCCTGTGACAGCTGTGTAGTGGTAGATCTATATATTTAACAGTGCTTGTTATATTATTACATACATTACCAATGAGTTATTGATAGCAGAGTACGTGAGTATGAATACATCATTAGTACGAACATACAGCCCATTGATAACACTCCCTCCTCCAAATACAATAGCTCTGTTGCCTGGTAGAGTATTAATAGAGAACCCAGCCAATGGAGGAAACTCACCAGTCATCAATGGTACTGTCCATTTACCTGTAGATATAATTTAAGATTGAATGAAATAATGATATATGTTCTATACCAACTGATTATATACCTGGTGTACTTGATACACACATGATGTGTACCTCATTAGTGAGACAACGTGATGTGTTATCAGGGTGAGTGTATTTAAAACACTCAGGAATGTGATCTGGTATAGGACCATAGCCACCAATAACAAGGATATAATCCTCACCATTGATACACAAAGGAATCATTCCACCAAAAGCTTTCTTCATTGGACCATTGTCATAGCTAATGTTCCTCCATTGATTACGTGTAGTGTTCAGTACAAACAGGTCGTTATGAAAACAATCATCAGTCTTACAAGATCCTCCAAAGTAATAGATATCATCCCCAACACAACAGCTACCGTAACCCATTACTCCATTAGGTGGAGTACCAGTTGTTGGTCTGTTAGTAAATGTTGAGGTCCCAATATCAAAGACATCAATTGAAGAGGTTATTCGTAATTTCTCAGGACTATCATGAGTTTTTGGTAGACCAGGTCTGTCTCCTCCCCAACTGAACACATTATCTCCAATAAGAATATCAGAATGAAAAGCAACTGAACTATTCACTTGACTCTTTCCATGATTAAACCAAAGAAAAGACATTGTGTACTAATTATTCTTAAATCTATAGTTGGCCACACCTACACAAATTTTCACACTACATAATTAAAAAAATACATATGCAACCTTACGTATCTAAATGTATAGCATATAGCAAATTCATGCAGGCCTGGTGGATTATGGTTGACTTAATTAGCCACACCTATAATGTGTACAATAATTAATTGAGTAATTACTGGTATGTACAACATGTATGCAAATAGATACAGTATTATAGTGTGTTGGCAGTATAGGTTATACTGATACTATATAATTACTGGACAACAATCAATTATATTATTAGTGACAACAATTTCACCGGCTCTCAAAAAAAAAAAACAAATAAAAAAAAACATTAAAAAAAATTTTGAAGGAAAAAAAAGATTGATGGAATTAAAGAAACTTCGGAAACCTCCATATTGTTGTGTTTAACAGGTATATAGTACGCACAGTGTTATAATAATAATCTTGCAAAGGGTTTCCAGTTTTTGGGATCTAAAAATACTTTGGAATCTAATAATTCGTTCAACTTTCTTATCATTCACGAATACTATAAGTCTAATTTGATGTCATTAATTAAGTATGAGGGTTTGACCAAATAAGGGAACGATTGATGATATGACCAAACAAGGAAATAATGAATGATTAAATACACATACATAACATTACTCTATAGTTTCTGTAGTTCAGTCAGTAGTTGTACTGATGATAATCGTTGACTACGATCATTATTAATACACTGTAACACAATCACCTTCATCTCTGGCCAGGGAATGCTACGAGCTCTTCTCTCACGTTTACTACTGTCCATTTCTGGAGCACGATGCAGTGACATCTCTGTTAAAAGGATACCAAAGCTGTATACGTCCATTGCTGGGTTGTGGTGTTTGGGATGATCGGCTTCAGGAGCAGCGTAGGCTGGATTACCAGGGATAACGGTCTTGATGTGTAGTTGAAGATTGGCTGATCCAAAATCTGACAACTTGGCCCTCCATTTGTCATTGGGAAGAGGCTCCATTAGTACATTAGGGCTACTGATGTCTCTGTGAAGGATTGGCTGAGGTCTCCACTGATGGAGGTAACACATTGCAGTGCTTATATCAGAGGCAATACTGACAATCTGTGGGTGTGTTAGGGGCTTGCCTATTTCCAGTTGCTTGTGTAGGCTGGTAGCCATCAGCTCATACAGTAGGATGGGGTTATCAACTCTAGTGGCCCCAATGAACTGGACAATATTAGGGTGATGTATTTGTGCAGATATCTCCATCTCTCTTGTGAACACTCCTCTGTTATAATCGGACACTATGAGCTGATGTAAGCGTTTGGCAGCTACTCTGGTACCACGGAATTTGGCCTCCCTGACCTCACCATATGCCCCACCCCCAATAATGGTATTTGTTAGCTCCACCTCTTCTTTTTGCAATATCCAGGAACGATTTTCAAGTTGCTCTTGGATCTCTGCTATTTTAACTTCTTTTTGTTCCAATAGTACATCCTTTTGTTGAAGTT
>JAYJLX010043528.1:0-13583 GCA_036873525.1 Chalinula nematifera
ATATAAACACTACAAAATCCCTCATTATCATAATTATATACTTGATATAAAAAATTCACCTGGTACTGGCCACAGATTAGCTCTATATCTGGCAGCTGTAGCAATAACTATAGGATAAAACAACACATGCATTAGATGTACTATGTAACAACAGATATATACATGTATATGTGTATACTTACAATACCATCTAACCTATTGCCACAATAAGAACCCCAACAGCTGCTTTAATACCCCATGGACAAGAACTAGCTAAACAAACACATGACAACGTTATTATTAATGACATAATGAGCTGAGGCAATAATGTACGTCTTGAAGAATGACTCCGACTACCCGATTTACTATCTAATGGAGTAAGTGGAACTGATTTTTCTATAAGAGATTTAACTATAAGAGATTCATATCGTGTACCATATAGTGACATTGTGGATATATTGAGAAAGGATTTAATTCGATGAGTTAACGAATTAGAAAAATACATTTATCAAATTTAATAACTGTCCAATGAATCATTAAACACATACTTAAACACATTATAGCACCTTAATTAATGTACCTTCAGAAGGATGACTTTGACTACTTTCGCATATAGGTTTCACTGGACTGACTGTAACTGACTCATCTGAGGAAGGGAGATTAAAACCATTATTGGTATTTCATAAATTACAACTTTAGAGACCCAATTTTGGCATGAGTTGAAAGGGCATACCAAAATGCCAGATAAGCCCTCTCCCACCCATTACACAGATATTTTAAGCAGGACTAAAATGAACACGATGTTTATTACAAGTACATGCATATATATACATGACTCACAGTAACCCTACAACAAGATACTGTAAGTGTAATAAATCCAGTGGTATACTAATTTTCGGAAAACTTTGTGGTCATCTTGGATCCAAGAAATTACATATAATGCAAAAACCCACCCACAATACAGAGTTCTTCAGTCATGTGTTGACCTTTCCCTGCCACATCGCTTGTTTCCACAATGATGCATGTGTGGCCATGCCCACCATCACAAAATTTTGTACAGTGAAACTTTAGAAATAATTGTTTTTTTTTTTTAAAAATGCAAAATTTTAATACCACAGAACTTATCACACTTACGGTATATACATATATGGTTAACCCTATAATGAAATTAATTAAAACAGCAGCATTGTAATAACAGTAACAGCATATGAATCATACACGCATGTTGTACCATATTGATCTTGAGTTGCCATGTTAGTACTATCGATATCATCAGTTTTTGGTCCGGTACGAATGGTAACAACACCTGAAGTAATCCAGTGGAAATAATGGTAATTGGTTAGCTGATTGCAGTATATCTATATGTATATGAGTGCATGAGATCATAGAATATGAGAGTAGTATAAACTTATTTATGTAGGACAATTGTTACTTACCTCAAGTTACCTGTTCCCAACCAGTACATGGTATGTGTTGTCAAAATGTGTGAACAGATGTGTGGGCGAGTATATATTAGTAATTTTCAGTAAATTGTATACCAACATGGTGGAAGAATGCATGGACTTGTATGGAGAGGAATAAACAGTTCTACGAATTCCAACTTTCAAAGATGATTTAGATATCTTTTGAAAGGTGCTCCAGTTTATAAATAGAAAATGTGCATGCTTCACTTACAATAATTCTGTTTCGTTCCTAGAAAAACCATGCACAAAAGCCTGCCTCAGCACTCGTGCCTGCCTCCATACATTTTTATAGCAGCATGATGTACACCAAGATGGTAGACCTAGCTGTAGTCTTGCGGCCCATGTAATTACCACGCCTATTGCACATGCAGCGGGGTCATAAACATGCTTGCGTGCATTTTGATAATATACAGCCGGGTTGGGAAATTTTGTATGGAAGACTAGTACTGAATATAACTTAAAAGACATTTACCAGGCCTGTAGCCAGGGGGCCCGGGTTCAAGGGGTTCGAAAGAACTTTTTTTGCTTACAGATATTCCGTGCATTTGCACAGAAGTATTGCGTGGGCGTTTTACATCCTTTTGGGCGGTTCGACGGCCATGTTGGTTCCTAGAATTGGCTAGAAATGTATGGAGTAGATAGGACTGGAGACCGACAAACGATTATTACATATGAAATATGTGGGTATTTCTCACGAAAATAACAGGTTTGCAAATGTTTTGTGGAATATTTTAACATACTTATTGCGCTATATACCACTGATTCAGCGTAGTTTTCGAAAGCCCCAGAAGCTCCGTCTCTTTGAGAACCAACATGGCAGCCGTTTTGTGGGATTTACGGGATTTTTTGAAAATATACGGATGTGACCGTGCAATTTTTACTTCCGTGCAAATACCCTATTCTCAATTCACTTGACAATGCCCACTTTCTGACAAAACTTTTGCTTGAAATTCCCATATCAGAGCCCTCCTTTTCATATCTCTGGCTATGGGCCTGTGTACTGATTTTTTTTGTGCTATGCATACAGAATTATGAAAATGTAATAAGTCAAAATTGTAGTCAAGCTAGCTGCTTTGAGTTACGTAATTTGGACGAGTTATAATGACTATAATAACCTGGTGCTGCATTTACAATTGCTACAATTACCGTGTTCTTGAGCAATTTTGTCAGCCAAATCCCATTTCTTCATGGCATATAAGGCAATACACAGCTGTCTCCATGATGGATGATCTTCGCGCCTTTCTCTTCTTATGCTGATATTAGCTCAGATAGGTGCTTAAAATGACTGCCATCGGGAGCAGGAATATGGAGAATACGAGTTAAGGTGCCCGGAAGTATATTCAACTGCACGGTTCCTAGCTCATCTCCCATTCTTCTTGAACATCTTCCAGTGCAATGATGACATCGTTACAGTCTTTTTTAAAGTCTATAAAATGATAGTTAAACCGGGAGTTAAGTTACTATTGAACCTTAAATTATATAGAACATTAGTTCAAAACTCATGCACCAAGCAATTCATCAGTTGCAAACTTGATCGAAATCCTTTGTGGCAGATGATCCACTTGCCATTTTGTTGTAAAGAATTCCATCCCTCAGATCATAACCACCCCTGCCCTGCCCACATTACAAGCCACACCCTAATTAAAATTTTAATAACTTTTTTTCCTCCTCAACTTGCCGCATAATAATTACATCATTATACTTTAATTAGCTCCCACCACAAGAGGTGGATTACATGGTTTTACTTATGGAAGTTATATATTCATTAAGGCAAATGGCAAAGATGTGCATGTATGTTAACACATATGGTTAATGACATATATACCTTTGATATTCCTTGCAATGCGTTATTCCAATGATCTGCAGCTAGTCTATCATTCAGCCATATTGCTTTGCTTCTTACTCAAACAATAACGTCATAACTTCAATTTATGCGGTAGATTGCATGAGAGGTGTGGCTGGGTGCGGATCTTATTATGTATATATATGTGCCCATTATTATCAAAAAATAATTAATTATCATAAATTTTATTATAAATTATTATCATAAATGATAACTATAGACAGGCTATAGAGTCTCAGCAGAAAGTCTATATTTTGCTTGTGTATATAGTTTCCGGCCAAGCTTATTACTATCACAAATATAACAGTAAGGGTTGGTAATGACCCTCTGGTCCCGTACCATAGTAAACACTATCAGTTCTTTACCAGTAGTACTTGACGTGTTATGATCATAGAAAGATGTACAGCAATTGAATAGGAACAGTCTGGTTAAAGTTGCAACGTCTTTCAAAGGAACTATTATATCACGATCCATTAGTATTTGTTCATTTTCTGTTTTCTTTCCGAACGGCTTGACAAATAATTGATTCAACTCATTGACACCACCTTGACCACTATAATGGAATACTATGTATTCATACTGGGAGGGATACTGGATACGGGCAGCTGCTTCAACTAGTATACTCATATCGTCTGATGTTGGATCAGTAATGGTGTAGATGGCAAACCCAAGCTCCTCCTGTATTCTCTGTTTATTCAATATTACTCCATCACACGAGTCAGACATTTCCACAGAGAACATGATTCCTCGGGCTGACTTATATACTTGGGTAGCTGAACAATGCATGGATTTCACTTTTGCCTTGCTATCTCCTCAGTCAACTCTAACAGATAGAATAGAAGACAAAGTATCTGCATGTATCATTGTTTTGACAGCTGTATAAATTCCACCAATGTGGTTACTATATAGTTGTTAGACTTGTTACTTACTTCCCTCTCTGAAGACCTCTTTTTTTCTATAAATGAAAAAGGAAAGGATTCTTTTGTAGTATATCTTTACACCCAAACCTTCTGCCTTTAATGTTTTCTTTAATTCTTCATAAGCATGTTCCTCTGCTCCACCTTGGCTTTTCCAGTCATTAGAAGAAGCTCTTATTCCAGTCAGTACATCATCAGTACGAACAGTAGATTTCCATTTCAATTCTGTTTTAAACCCTCTCCATTTTATATAACTATCAGTGTCATGCATACTTTACTGCGCGTGGTTCAGTTGTCTATAAAACAATAGTGTATACATCATTTACATGTATGTGATGAAGCTTAATATAAATAAGCTGACACAACAAGGAGACACACTGGCTATTCTAATTATGTGTAGACTACAACATTCTCTATTTTTTATATCACATTAGCTACGTAAGATTTCCGGACCGGGTGGTGAGAATGAGAGGGGGGTCAGTCAGCTGCAGGCCACGCCTGACTAGGTTCCGATCTGTAACCATCCATGCAGTGCACAAAAAAGATGCAAAATGAATTTTAGATGACAACAAAAAGCAAAATGCAACCAGTAGGCAAAACTATAGCAGTGAACTGAATGTATGAGCTAGGCCTTCAAAGGCACTGACATATCGATCGGCCGGACAACACAAACTTGGCAGTATGTTCCACTCGCGTCGCCATCCACTATAGAATAGCTTACGTGATAACGTGAAAAACTGAATATGTCCATTAAAAACAACAACAAAACAAAAAAATTAAAACTGACAAAACAAATGGTACTGAGCAAACTTTGAACCGTACTACCAAACAAAAAATGCCCATTAATAGTCTAATAAGCTATATACTAGTGTATATAGTTAATCAAGTTTGTCATTTTAATTAATTTAACTTATATAGTCTATGAATCACTAGACTCAGTAATAATATAGCCTTATCGATATCGGTCAGCCCAGTATATCGGTAACAGTTGAGCTGTTTTCCAGTACACTATGACAACAGCTGCTATCAACATCATAACAACCAAAAATAGCATAGCAGGTCGATTTTTGAATAAATCAGATATCACTTCAGCTGAAACCATGAATTTCACCTGCTGCTTAGCCCAGTTGAACACTGCGGCGAGGCCGCCGGTAGCTAAAATAGAAAAACACTATAATTAGTGCAATACCTAAAACAGAACAGTCCTTATACTCAACTAAACTACTAATTTAGCACTAAACTGTGATGCATACAAAACTTGAACTACATAACCGTAAAACGGAAAATTCAGTGTCACCGCCTTATTTTCAGCCACGGTAGCTGAGGCTGGAATGTGCCGAAAGCCGCACTGGCTAAAATTAACTTATGTGCTAAAATTTCTGCACATGCATGCATGCATGTGTCGCGGTATTTTGTCGTATTGTGCTGGCTCAGTTTGCGCTAAATTAAGCTGCATTAATCATGGGTATTTCCAACACCCGGCACGATTTGTGCAGCTAAAGTTTTGTGTTTACGGTATATGAAGCAGCATGCACAATAAGCATTTTAAAAAAATAAATTAACTGAGTTCGCCACATATGGTGTCATGTTCTGATGCACGCATGTATAACTGATAAGTTCCCGCACAACAGGCATGCATATATGCCGCAGTTGACAACCAATTCCAAACAACCCGGGCGGCGCCGTAATGATGAATGACTGGATGACAAGTGACTGCTGCCTATAGCTGCATGGGCTATAACAAAACCAAAAGAATATAATGCTGACAATTAAACTTATACTATACATAAATTAATATGCCCATGTACATGCCATGCAAATAATTAATCACAAGTACAGTTGGGAGCTTCTCAGTATGGGGCTTTCGAAAACTATATATGCTGAATCGCAGTAGCGCAACAAGTATGTTAAAATATTCCAGAAAACATTTGCAAACCTGTTATTTTGGTGAGAAATATACCCGCATATTTCATAAGTAATAGTCGTTTGTCGGTGTCCAGTCGTATCTACTGCATGCATTTCTAGGAACCAACATGGCTGTTGAAACGCCAAAACGCCCACGCATCGTTACGTAATACTTCCATGCAAATGCCATGGCGGGAAATTTTCGAGGGTACAAAATTTCGAAATTTTTAAAAATATGCATGGCTTAGCAGAAATTTTTGAAGTTATAAATTTCGAAATACCTTACAGACACGCCCAATGGCTGAGTTGTCATGTCTATCCTCGCTGGCATTACTGATGCCAAGCCTGCTATACCCATACTCGGCACACAGTAGAACAAGGAAACTATATATTTTGTGAGGAGATGCATGAAATTGCATAAAATACAATAATTTTAGCGACCAATTGTCAACCGCGTTCTGTCTGTTCTTTGTGTAGATCATGTCAACGATTAGGCCAGGGTTTGCAACTCATGCAGCTGTTGTACAAAATAAAGCTTTCTAACTTGATTTGCAGACGTACTCTATATATGACCGTTTAGCATCTCTGTTTAACATTCACAAGCATGGAGCAGTTGGTTTTTATCCAGGTCTTTATTTTTGAAAAAAAATTACTTCTCAGTGTTTTGAAATTTTTGAAATTTTGCACCTTTCGAAAATTACCTGCTGTACGTTATAGCTGATATAAGTCTTATAGTTTTTCTAAAACACATGCGAAACACATCAATGTAATCCCTCAGTCATGCATGCATTCATGCTTGCCGGGCACTGCATGCATGAGCTATAGGGATGCTGCAGTCCGGCATTGTGCTTTAGAAATTTTTTATATAGGCCAGAGCACATTGTGATTTTGTTATTTAAGAAATATAACAGGGCATCATGTTATATTAGTATATCACATATAATACAGGAAAGCTTTTCCTCAGTTTTTCACAAGGTTTGTGGGAAGCTTGTGAAAAAAAAATACGATCATTGTACCAAATACATGCAAGGGTCCAAAACCTTGTTTGGTACAATGATCTTGTGTTTTTTTCCAGCTGCTATGCTTCAAAACCTTAATTGGCCGGAAAACATTAAAACACAATGTTTTTCGCAAGCTTTTCACAAACCTTGTAAGGGAAAAGCCGCCCGGCGCTAATTTCCTATGAATTTATAGTTTCATTTAATTAAATATCATAATACAAACTTATATGAGCAAACCCTTCCATCCCCCGCACATTAACATAAATTCATATTTTATAAACTTTCAGAGCATTAATTTAAGTCACTATGCATGGTATATGCATGATCCGGCATACAGAGGAAAAAAATTCTCCAAGTGAAGAGTCAAAATTTAATTGTGGATTATATAAGAGAATTAATCATTGATGTGAAGTCATGCAGATACACAAAGTTAAAGTATACATGCATGCATGCAGTACCGCGTATAGCGAGAAATTTTCGTGGTTGAAAATATTCATCTGCATGGTTGAAAATTTTCATGGATGAAAATTTTCGTGATGGCTGACTCAGCTGTACTCATGATACATTATGTATAATCTAATCACACAGACTGAACTACAAGCCCAGTACCCTTGTATAAACTATACATGATTCCATGCTCTATGCATGAATAAGTGGCTTCAAACAATAAGTAAACAAAGTTAGAAAATCTCCTGATTTTGAGCTAATCACGAAAATTTTCAACCACGAAAATTTACCGCTATATACGGTATTTGATGCAAAATTTGAGGAGTCCCTAATGCAGGGGCATGATGCATGGTATGGCGCCCAATATGATGATGGTCACTGAGTTTGCACAAATAATAACCTATATATAGCTATTAGTCAGTTTCAATTGCAAGATACATATAGTGCATATATCGGCAGGCCTAATTGTTTAAAATAATTGCATGCGTGCATGCGTCATGATAATTTACCATCTTGATTTTTAACTACTTTCAATTCGGACTCTTGCTTTCTCTTCCTTACGGCATTCTGCATGGCTTCGGTTGGAAACATCAAAAAATCCTCTATAATACATTCAATGAAAAAAGCCGGCGTATAGAACAACTACATGTATGCCAACCGCATGCATTGAACTCTTAAATATCACATGCATGCATGCATGTACAGGAAAAAATTCCTCAAGCATGATGTATAGTGTATATTTCACAATAGAAAAGGAGGCACTGGCGTTGACATCAGTGGGCATGTGAGAGGTTGAATCATAGTCTCACGTATAGTCGACCCTCCCACTACACTTAAGCCACTTGAGATTCATCACGTCACAGGAAGCAAACCGTAAATCGATCTTTTTGCATAACGCAGCATATATATAAGCACCAAGGTATCAAGATCAAAAACATTTCCAGCTACGAGCTTCACTATACACCCATTGTACATTGCTTTTATCACGTCATTTTATCCATCAATCTTCATCTCGTTGCTGCTGCCATGTTTTATCAACATTTGTTATGATCAGTGATGATAACTAATTTTAATAAAACATGGCAGATCATGCATGTCAACAAGATGGAATCGATGGATAAAATAAAGTATAGACGATATAACATAAAGACTATTATCTTTTATGCTCATTATTAACTTTTACTTTAACAATCAGCCGATACTATAACATATATACTAAGAACTTCAGTTATTATGCTTATATATAAAATAGGCAGTATTCTGCTTTCCGCTTCTTCACTACATTAGTAATTAACGTAACGGAGCCACTCATGCCAAAGGATACTAGTTTAATAAAACACCATATACTCACGAAGGCTCAGCCCCAAATAGACATGCAATTCATTTTTATCAATCTAGATCTAGTATATTAGTTAATGATTAATTGATATATCCACGTGCTTTTGCCATGTGCTCATGAATTGACCGTCCTTGTTGTTATTGTTGTTGCATGCCCGGCATTTCGTCTAAGCATTTGAGAATTATTGTCCGGTTATCAGCCCACGTTACACATGCAAGCTATATGATCGAGCTAACTCTATATAGCTGGATAAGCCTATAAATGCAGGAGAGTGAAACTATAATTTATGTAGTATATATTATATATAGTATGTTCAGGTTGACTTTGACCTTCACATTTAAAAAACGTGTAAATTTACACCTTTCCATAAGACAGCCTATACTTTGGAATGTGTGATTTTGCACCTTTTAGTGTATAATATATGAGCTTAAATCATAACGAACGGTCTGAAGTTGCAACTCATTTTAGCATATATTTATCAAAAGCGGAATTTGGAGCTGATTCCAATGGTGCAATTCCCAAATCAATATCTTGAAGTATCGCGAAGTTATTAAAGTTTTTTTTGTGTCAAAGTCAGCGTGAACATACTATAGTATGGGTGCGAGGTTAATATAAGACCTGAGCCCCGAGATAGCAGCCCGAGGCGAGCCGAGGGCTGATATCTAGGGACAAGGGTCTTATATTATCTATATAGACCAAGAACTCGTGCTATATACATTATATTGTTACCTTACAGTCACATCTGCCCAAGTTGTTCTTTGCTATAGACTCTTAGCCATTTTGTATTATTGCAGTACTGCTGCGCATGCGCATTAGAAGAGATGATACGAGTTTTAGACCTGATATGACTTTTAGACTTGTGAATATCGTTGTATATGCGGCATGAGCTTTTGACCTCGTGAATCTCGTTAACTCGTCATAAATCTCATTATGACATAATCGCAGGTCTGATATGGCATAAAGACCTGGCGGCGCTTTGATGTGACTGTAAGGTATACTATATATAGTATATACACACTCTGATAGGCATCATCAGTATACACATCCTAAAGACAGCACATGGCCTATACATGTAATTATTAATGATTTGACCTCATGAGAGAATTATGACATAGCTGCATGCATGGATATATAAAATGTATCACTTGAGTTGTATACAATCCTACTAAGATAGCGGACAAAGTAATATGCCATGCATGCATGCTTTTGCATGTATATATATACATTTTTTAACTTTTTTTTAACTCTATAGAAATACCTCTAACTAGTACTGCTGGATTATCTGTTGACTCAGAACCTATATAAAAAGCAAGAAATAAATTAGCAAAATGGTAATGTGTATGCGCATCATGGTTTCTGCATTGATATCAACATATAAGCATGCAAGCCTGCATGCATGGGGACTGCAGCATGCCCTTTTGGTAGCCAGAAAATTTTAGTTAATTTTTATGCCGGCATTTTATAATTTATATGTATAATATGCACATGCATCATGATCTTTTGTATGAGAATGTCATGATATGTTCCACTGACCCTTTTTTTGCAAAATCAAAATAGCAAAAATCTTGCTTTACTGCTAACTTGCATGGAATCAGTGCATATTGGCAGCCCGCAGATCATTCCTCATTGCAATGGGGAGGTTCCTCAGACTAACCGTCATTTATATAAGGTGCATGAGTTGGTAATGATGGGATCCAAGATCAGGCCACGTGCATGCTATGGCTTTGAAGAGGATATAGTATATAATTTTTGTGCAGCCTCCATATGCCTCACGTGGATCATAATAGTGCAGGTTGCCAATCCATGCATGCACACAAGGCCCACTGGTTGGATACTTACTTTTCTAGGGATGCATGTGATAGAGAGAAGACAGTACTCAGTAATGTTAATGCATGCACCCCTTATATCTGTTGTTTATTTATTTAGTGTGGTTTTTAGTGCCATTGATGCAGTCCTGAGCCTTTCTTTTGATTGGTCCATGCAGCTCTGGAGGATCGTTATTTCCTTATTTGGTTATATGCAGCTTTTTGAGTATAATTATTGAGCTTGTTGCATGGTTTTTTTTGTATGCGTCTCCTGTGTTGTTGTGACTTTGATTGATAATTATTAAAATTTGTGTTGTTGTGAACAGGTATTCAACATCATTGGGCCTATCTATATCACAATGGAATGCAGGGGAGTACGACGAATTCAATCAAAAAGCATTTCATATTGTGCTATCACTAAAAATTAAAATTTATAACATTTAATTCTAAAGGCTACAATTCACACTGACTTAACATAACGTAATATAACGTTAGCATACACAGCAAGAGTACAAATAATTAACGCAACATAAGAATTAATTATAGAAAATTAACTTGGTTTTATCCTATGTTACGTTATATTCCTACTCTTGATGTGTATTTTGCTTATATATGTTATGTTAAGTTTACAGTGTGAATCAGCCTTTAGTTGTGCAGTTTTCGTAGCCGTGTGCCTTTGCTGTGGTTTCACACCGAACTAGCTCACATCTATAACTAACTACATGTAGATCCATAAACTGTGTTATCAATTAATCAGCTGCATGGATAAGTGATTGTTTTCTGATTTTTCATCAGTTGTTGTTGGTAGCTAGCTCAGTTCACTGAAGTGGTAAACAATTCATTCATTGCTTTGTTATATATCTTCGCTGAGTGAGTATTTTTCTTATTGATTGCTTGTATTTCTGCATTAACTTTCTGGCTGCTTTATTAGTATCGTATTGAACCATCAGCTGTTTTGTCAAATTACTTTCACCAATATTCTTATTCCTTTGTGTAATATTTAAATTGGCCAATCAGATTACAGTATTTGCGTCTACATAAAACTAATTAGAATTAGAATGTTTACGGTAACAACTTAATTTATCTTACTGCCCACGCAGTTACCAATCCCCCTATTATACTCTATTATCTATGTTATAGTACTTCGTAGGGATTGGAAACGGAAGTCGCGCGGAAAATATCCGAGTTGTACTTCCGTATTTCTAATTTAACGATAAAGATATCATAAAGCATTGAAGAGTACGTAGAAAAGCAGCAAAATGGGTGGAGTACCTAACTACGAAGAACGCTACACAAAGGTTTTACTCAACGTTGCATTCGACTTTGTAGCGAATTTTTCTGGCCTGTTTTTCTTCGTGAAAACTACTATGTGGCATTTTTGTGACGGACAATGCTTCTCTTTTCACTAACTCAAAACCGCTTATCTCACAATCTGGTTTAGCTATGAAGTGAATTATGCTGTTCAGTAGCCATTTTTTAAGGTACAACTAGGTACAACTCGCATATTTGCGTCTCAAGTGCATAGCAACGTATACAACGCCATGTTAAATATTTCCCGCCCCCGTTTCCAATCCCTACGAAGTACTATATCTATGCCAATAATTACAACAAAATAATCATTAGCAAAATAATAATTTACACAAAGAATAATGCCTGTGTATGGGTGTAAATTCCAACCAATTACCTAGAAAGGGGTAGTCTACATAGTGGCATGATTTGTAGCTAAATTTTAATGCCAATTAAGATGCATTCATGCAACAATTAATATTGAATAATCATTATGCTCATATACTTGCCCCGCGTATTAAATAGCTCGTCAGCACTGCCGGGTCTAGCTTAGTACTACCGGTAATTGTAGGATTTTTTTGAGGCCGGTTGATGTTTCCCCGGGCATGCATTCCCTTCTGTTATCCGCCATATAGCATGTTAAAGTTGATTGGGAAAAAAAATGACTCTAAATGAATTCAGTCCAATGATACGCATAGCGGGCATATAGGACTGATAGTCTGATACATACTGACATATTTATTGAGCCACTCACCACTCAGTGAAGTGCGGCATGCGTACCGCCATATATTCTATACCGTATAGCTGGTAATTTTAGAGTGGAGTTTCGCTTATAACTGATTTCGTGGCTAAGAGGCTTCATTATCACTAGTCTATATTGTTTGTGAATGGGATGGGCTGGATTACACTGAAGGCTTCACTTATGTAAACTAAAATGCACTCAGGCGTTTATCAGTAACAGCTCAGTATTGCAGAATAATAAGTAAACAAAGATGAAAATATAAGCCCGTCAATATTACCGGCTATACGGACGGTATGCGGGTGCCCGAGGGTTCATCGTTTTATTCCACGAATTCACTGCATGCATAATCATAAACTAGCCGCTTACTCGGTTCTTTCGAGCCTTGAACATCATCTTTCTTATTGGAGCCTGAGACAGCGGTAGCGTGCTTTTTAAAGTCTAAAGTAAAAGTAACCCAAGACAAGCATCATATATAGTATAATCCGCGGTACCGACACTCACCAAGATTATCACGACGAATATGATCAAAATTTTTGCTTGTCATCATTGTATTGCTGCACTATGATGCACAACTAACGTTAGCGCTCTTGCTTGGCTATATATATATCAATAGTCTGGGCATAGGAATCATAAGAACTAGTTGCGACAGTCTCGTACCCATGCATGCTCCTTCGAGTTCCGGGGTGGGGTGTGACAGGCGATTGGACCCGCGTGCAGCGCGGATACGGCCGCGGATAGTTTGCTAGCGGGTTTGGACCAACACTGATCAGCAAATTTGTTTGTTTGGGGGGGGGGGGGGGGGGGGGGGGGGGGGGGGGGGGGGGGGGGGGGGGGGGGGGGGGGGGGGGGGGGGGG